>JAJPUD010002020.1:30686-61351 GCA_023553655.1 Myrmecobius fasciatus | reverse complement strand
TAGTAGTAGTAGTAGTAGTAGTAGTAGTAGTAGTAGTAGTAGTAGTAGTAGTAGTGTTTGGGACTTGCGGACCTTCACCCAAAATGACTACTCAGAGATCTAAGTGAAAAGCAGAAAAGTATTTAATTTAGAATTTCAAGAAATCTGGGCTGTCCAACAGCCCCAAGCAAAAGGAAAGTACTAATCTTCAAAAATCATTAACCCCTCCCTTTACCCCTTTGATTGGTTACAACAATTTTATTCCCTTTTTTTGATGATTATACCTAAATGGTATGTCCTTGTCTCCTGCCATGTGACCTCTGGGAGGACAAACTGGGGACTACAATATACATACATTGATTGTTCCCCTCTGTAAATTCTTCATTTTTCCCTGTCTCACACAGTAGTAGTAGTAGTAGTAGTAGTAGTAGTAGTAGTAGTAGTAGTAGTAGTAGTAGTAAAGATATGACTTTTGCCCCCAAAAGTATATAATTTTGTTAAATCAGCAAAAATTTCTAAAAACAACTTTATTGAATTTAAGAAAAAAAATTTTTACATCATCAAATTTTCTTTTACATTCTTTTCCCTTTCAGAAAGCCATTTTATTAAATAAATATTTTTAATGGAAAAAGAGAGATGAGGAAAAAAATCAATAAAACTGGTTAATACATTAAAATCATCTTGAATGTATGTGCACTGTACTCCATCAGTAGACCTCCTGCGTTTTCAACAGGGTTGACTGGCAGTATCTTCTCATATCTCTTCATTGGAGCCATATTTGTTCTTTGTAATTTCATAACATTCGTTTTTTATTGTTTTGTGCTTATTTCAATTTATATTGTTGTAGTCATTGTGTATTTTTGTTTTCTTGGCCCTGTTTGCTTACCTTTAGTCAGTTCATATAAATCTTTTTATGTTTCTCTGTTTTCATCATATTCTTTCTTTCCTACAGCACAATTTGTTTAGCTGTTCTCCAATTTATAGGCATCTGTTTTGTTTTCAATTCTTTGCTATCACAAAAAATGCTCTTTTAAATATTTTGGTGTATTTGAGAACATTATTTTTATCAGTGGTAGAGAAGAGCTTCTTAGAGTTGTTTAAGAAGTCTTGGAAGCCTAGACTAAAATTTGATGACATTAGGAAAGGAAACAAACAATATGCTACTAAACTATTTTCACACTCAACTCAGTCCCCAGAAGAATATGAATGTTAGTGTAGATGATCTTCCATATTCACACCTTGGAAGTTTATGAGTCTTTAAGGGATTATTGGCTTTGAAAAGGATTTTGGAAATAAGAGATTTTTAAAAAGCATTTTTAGCCACTCTTCTTGAGGAGAATTTACTCAAATTAATTCTAAGTCTTTGAAGCTTTTACTGGTACTCATGACTGATGTGATCCAAAAAATTTAGCACTTGAACTACAGTGACTTACCTGCCAATAGCTGAGACACTCGGATGAATAGCTCACAATTTCTGACCAAACTGCTTATGCAAACACTGAAGGAAAAGCTGATGAAATTAAACAGTGAAAGTGGCCTGGAAGGAACCTGGTATTTCCTTTTCACAAATCTCCTCTCAAAAACTCTTACACAATATGAGCAAAAACTCCTCAAAGCCACCATGCAGAGCATGAAATAATGCCCTTTCCATAAGCTCTGACTGTAAATGGCTAGTTGAATATAGAATATAGCCTACATAGATTTGTGTATAAGGGCAAATAACTTTAATTGGATTAAAGAGCAGCATCACCTCTATTAATAAAGAAGAGCTCCCAGATTTTGGCAGCATTATATTTAGATCTTCTCAGTTAGGTTTTTAATCAATGTGGCATAATTAAGTATTTTTATACTGATTCAAGTGAGTATATTTTTGCTGAAATTTGCCTTAGAAAATGGTTTTGTTTTAGAAAAGGCCTCACACACACAAAAAAAACCCAAAAAACCATAAATGCCACAGATTCAGTATCATGGGATTTTTCTAGATAATGTTAAACAGGCAGATTATGAAAATGAGAAAGTCAGTTCCATATTTCATATTCATTTCATGTAATATAGAATTAGTCACAAAATCGAAAACAAAGTTTTTCTAAATCCTTACAGAACATTTCTCTCATTCATCCTCAACTAATACTTGTTCTTTATCCTATCCAGGCTGATCAGTAAATGAAACATTACATAATTCAAGAGACCTGCAAATAATACTAAAATTGAGTTCTGCATTTCTGTTGAGAGTACCCCAATCCTTTCTGTCACCCAACCCCACCACTGCCTTGGAGTCATCTTTGACTTTTCATAGTCCCTGACTGTGCCATATCCAGTTGCCAGTTCTTTTCAATTCCACATCCAAAACATTTTTTATATTTCTATCCTTCTCTATGCTCACATAGCCACTGCCCCTGTTCAGCATTTTAGTATCCCTTGTATTTTTTATTTCAATAGACTAGTATTTGTTCTCCCTACCTTTAGTTTTATCCCTTCCTAATCCATCCTCCATGCAGCTGACAAATTAGCATTCCTAAATCACACATCTGATTGGCTCTCTCTAGGATGAAATTTAAATTCTTCAGGTCACCATTTAAAGTCCTTTATAGTGTGACTTCAGTATCTCTTTTTAAGCTGATTTTGCATACTCCTTCCTTCTATGTCCTATGTTACCACCAAATTGGCCCACTATATAACATGGAATTAGCATTAAAAGGGAATTCATTGACACTAACCTTCTGAGTATTAAAGTGGGAGAATGAAACTAAGAGGTTAGTTGACTTACTCAGGGTATATCAGACAGCTGGGATTTAAACTTGGGTCTTTTGACTTGAAATTCAATGTTTTTTTCCACTGTCCAATGCCATCTCCTTTATTCTTTCCTGTTCCCTGAACTTTACAGTTTGTTTTCCACCTTCATATCTTTGAAAGGTTATTACTCCATTCCTGGAATGCACCTCTACCTGTTAGAATCTCTAGTTTCCCTCTGAGACTCACATCAACTCCTGTGGAGAAGCTTTTTTTGATTTCCATAGATTTGGGGACACTCATGTCATCAAATTATCTGGAATCACTTAGATGTTTATATACTCCATTCCACAGGAGAATGTAAGGTCATTAAAGATAGGAACTGTTTTTCGTTTTTGTCCTTGTATTCCTAGCACTGAACAGTGACTTTTACATAGTGGACATTTCATAAATGCTTGCCTTATTTCAATTTATTAAACAATCAACACAACCCTGAGAACAACAGTTTTCCATACAAGATCTTTTTATATTCATATACTTAAATGAATGTGCTACTATGAAGTTTCTACATTCTTATATTTCCCCTTCCTTCCAAACTTTCTGTTTCCTCAGCCCCAGCTTCAGCATCAGCCCCAGTCCTCTTTTTAGCATTGTTATGAGTTTTTCTCTCCTGCCTTATGTTATATAATTATTCAAAAGTTATATTTCCTAGTTAAGGAATTCAAGAAATTGAGTTTTTCAAATGGTTGATAAGTACAATAATGGAGAGATATTCCATTCCCAATCTCTTTTCAAAGGATGGATTATCAAGCAGACTACAATGTCTAGAACTATTTAGAGCAAGATAAATGTGTATTAGCTCTAGTTCTCCAGCTCAAAACTAAACATCTTTTTAAAATGATGTTTTTCTTCGATGTTAGGTGTGGGTAAATGAGGAAAGGAAGATAATTTTCCATATTTTAAATTTCTCTTTCTTCTTAGTTATTGGCATTAATTGTTGAATGGCATAATGATTCATGATAAACTTCCTATCAGAGAGAGCATGGAAATGACTTCATTGGTTAGTGAAGTCAAAAGCTCTGATCCTGGCCTCCCCATTGATTGGTTGTTTGTCACCTACTGACTTAATCTTACTGTACTATATTTTCTTTTCCTCAATTTCTATGTAATGACTTGCCTTTCAGAAATACTTTGTAGGCTAATGAGATATCTGAGAGTCCTTAAAGGGTCATTTCATGTGAGAGAATAGTTGTTATTCTGCAGTTGGGACTGACCTGGCTTATTGCTTTGTGTTATGTACGAGTTTGCTTTTTTTTTTTTTTTTTTTTTTTTTTTTGCTTTCCCAAGTGAGGCAGAACAGAAAAAATTAGAATCTGGTTCCAAGTCTTTGAACTGTTTTGTAGAAAGGTGAATAAAAAAAAGATCCCCATTAATTATTCATGGCTTATATGAAAAATCTTTAACTCTTGAACCTAAAATCGAGTACTTCCATTTGTGTATTTGTTTTTAGGCAATTATTTGCCTTACCCCACACAGACACACGTTCCCTGTTTGGTTTAACTAGGTTTGGCCCATAGGGAAATGCAGACTTGTACAAAGTCTTCCCAGCTTTGGTGCTTGGCCTACATGTAGTGATTGCTTGCTTTTTGTGCAAGCCACAGTCCCTTGCTCATACAAAGGAAAACCTTGCAAAGTTGGAGAAGGCAATCACTGAAAGGCTTCATTTAGAAACAAGGCTTTTTTTGTGTAGTATGATTCCTGATGATATATTATAGAAAATTTGCAATGAAAAAGCAACAAAAGATTGCAATTTTTCTGAGTGCTTCAAATGTCCGGTTTTGAAGTTTAAAATGGAAAAGATGTTAAAAAGCAATAAAATTGAGGGATTTATTTCCCAAATGTTCTATTTTTCCCTGGCAACAAAAGCAAAGCCTAATGTATATGCTCAGATTTATTGTCACTTCTTAGCATACAGTTGGGGCACACTCTGAATTCAAAGGCCATTGTACAACTGTTTTGACAACCGTCACATCAGTAGGTACTGTGCAGGACACATGAAACTGAAGCAGGAGTGTTTCTTTAGGTCTATAGGGAGTGCAGTACATCAGTGAATTCAGCTGTATTAGAACAGCATGAATTTCTAATATGTCGCCATTATGGAAAAGACCACTGACATATTGAATAATGCAGCTTTCAAAGCGGAGCAGAAAATGTGATTACAGACAATTTGATTGCTGTTTTTAAAATAAATATTTTCAAAATCTTGAGGTATTTTATTTCATGTAATGCATAAAACATGTAACAGTGGACGAGAGCTAAAGATCTTTTAGGACACTAAAGAGCAGATGATGTCAGCTCCATTTAGATATGGAATAATAGAAGCATTAGTTTAAAATGAAATGGATGTCACAGTGGCTTGTTTCCTTATTTTAAAAAAGCAATAAAAAGAAATGATTTTGCCCACTTTGACAGAAATATAAAGGCAACGAATAATTATTTAGCATTATGCCACAGTTCATCAAGTGCTTAGCAATTACAATCCTTTTTTTCACAAATTATCCTTTTTTGAATTTTCTAGCACATGAGAACAATGTACTAAAGCACCTTAATATAGTGAAGAAATAGGATGTCTTTTCATTTTTATTTTCTAGGTTGTAGAAAAAACAACTTTTTATTTATTCTGAAATTGGTAATAAGGGCAAAACAACAGGCTATCCTTGGGTAATTGTTAAAGTGCTTTTAAGAATTCTCTTTCTCAAAAGCTAACTCCAAATTTAGTACTTAGGATTTACCCTAGGGGCTCCATTGAATTGCTGATTTGGGAGGTACCTTTTAGTGTTGGAGCTAATGATTAATGAAAGCATCTCTGAACAACTTTCACTAGTCACCAGGCTAAATAGGAGGCTTTCTTTCATTGAACTAAGTAATAAAATTTAAAATAAAAAAAAATAATAGTTTGTTTCATTATTAAACTATGTTTTCTGTCAAAATTAGAACATTGTTTCATGGAAGAAAAAAATAATAAAAAGATATTTAGATTTAGAACTACAATGAGTCTTAGAATTAATTTAAGTTTTGACCCTTTATTTTATGAATGAGGAAACTGAGATTCAGAGAAGTTCATTGGTTTTTCCAAGGTCACACTGAAAGTAAGGATAAAACAAGTATTTGAACCCAACCTCTCAATTTCCAAATCCAATTTATTCTTAATAGAGGTATATGCAATTTTCAAAAAAGTTGTTTAATTCACCCTTCTAAATTGTGCTAACCTGAAATCACTAACATAAATAGGTGGCTTTCTGTCAAGAAATATAAATTCTACAGTTCCCCTTAGTAACATATTTGTGTTTAATTAACCCTACATTAATAAATAACATCACAGAAAAAGCAAAATTTCAGTAGAAAATTTGGATTGGGGCAGCTAGGTGGCGCAGTGGATAGAGCACCAGCCCTGAAGTCAGGAGGACCTGGGTCTCAGACACTTAACATTCCCTAGCTGTGTGATCCTGGGAAAGTCACTTAACCCTAATTGCCTCAGCAAAAAGCAAAGAAAGAAAAAGAAAATTTGGATTTCATTTTTGATTTTCCTACTTAATGTAAAACTTTAACCTTTTACTTTTTTAAAAAAATTGTATTTGCATAACATATGTGTGGGTAATTCTTCAACATTAACCCTTACCTAGATTTCTGTTACAAAATTTTCCCCTCAACTCCACACCCCTCCCCTAGATGGCAGGATATCCACTACATGTTAATTATGTTAAAATACTTGGCAAATCGAATATATGTATACATATTTCCAAACTTATCATTGTTGTGCAAGAAAAATTGTATCTACACAAAAGACATATCAGATAAAGGAAACACAATGTAAGCAAACATCAATCAAGAGAATGAGAATGTTATGTTGTGGTCCACATTTCATATCCCTCTCTCTGGGTATATATGGCTTTCTTCAGTGAACAATTGGAAGTGGTTTGAAACATTTCATTGTTGAAGGGAGCCATGTCCATCAGAATTGATCATCATATAGTATTGCTGTTGCCGTGAATAATGATCTCCTGGTTCTGCTCATTTCACTCAGCATCAGTTCATGCAAGTCTCTCCAGACCTCTCTGAAATCGTCCTGCTGGTCGTTTCTTACAGAACAATAATATTCCATAATATTCATATACCATAATTTATTCAGCCATTCTCCAATTGGAGGGCATCTATTCAGTTTCTAGTTTCTAGTCACTACAAAAAAGGGCTGCCACAAACATTCTTGCACATGTGGGGTCCTTTCCTTCCTTTATGATTTCTTTGGGATATAGGCCCAATAGAAATGCTGCTGGGTCAAAGGGTATGCACAGTTTGATAACTTTTTGAGCATAGTTCCAAATTGCTCTCCAGAATGGTTGGATCCGTTCACAGTTCCATCAACAATGTATTAGAGTCCCAGCCCTCCCACATCCCCTCCAACATTCATCATTAACTTTTCCTGTCATTTTAGCCAATCTGACGTGTGTAGTGGTACCTCAGGGTTGTCTTGATTTGCATTTCTCTGATCAGTAGAGATTTGGAGCACCTTTTCATATGACTATAAATAGTTTTAATTTCATCCTCTGAAAATTGTCTGTTCATATCCTTTGACCATTTATTGATTGGAGAATGGCTTGAATTTTTATTAATATGAGACAATTCTCTATATAATTTAGAAATGAGGCCTTTATCAGAACCCTTAAATGTAAAGATGATTTCCTAATTTATTGCTTCCCTCCTAATCTTGACTGTATTGGTTTTGTTTGTACAAAAACTTTTTAACTTAATATAGTCAAAGTTATCTGTCTGGTTTTCAATTAAGAGAACCTCTTACTTTACTTTTTTTTTATCTCACTCTGTCTATATCTTTATTCCAAATACTTGAATAAGTAGATTTCATATACTTGACATTTATCAAGTCATTCTGCAATTGTCTTCTCCCTAAATGAAATAACCTCAGCTCCTTTAACCCTTCCTCAAAGGTCCAACTTTTCAATCTGTTAATCATATTAGTCTCTCTTCTTTAACCTGTCTTTCTTAAACTATGTAGATTAGTATTGGGTGCAATAATTTAATGAAGTCCTAAAAAGAGTCTGAGTTTGACAAAAGGATTAACTCTTGAATTTTGTAAGTCATACTCTAGCTAAGTGTTTTTGAAAATATAATTGTTGAATTGTTGATGTATTTTGAATTTATAAGCTATTATGAGTCCTAGGTCTTATTCCTCTTGATAATTGTTGCTAGCCAGTTATTCCCCATGTTGTCTCTAGGTATGGCATTTCAAGTCCTAATGGCAAACATATGGGAAATCATAATATAATTTTTTAATGCATCTTTTGCTGGATATACATATGCATGCACAAATGTATATGTGTGCTAATACATGCATGTGTGTAATACATGTGCATTAAGTAATCCATTGAAAGAGAAGTTAAGGAAGAGAAAATTTAGAGGTGCAATTTGTCTTTGTGATGCATGAGTTCCCAGTAAGTATAAAATCAAATATCCTCTGAGCAGTGAGCTATTAGTTAATCGTGATAATGCCTGAGATTGTCAGTTTTAAAAAATATATATCTTTTTCAAAGTGATTAATGAGTAATTCATTTTCTCCTAGATGGGTGTAATGGTGATAGAGAATTATCAAGGAGGCTCAGAAAAAAAGATCAAGAAATAAATAGGAATATAATCTTGTTTAGTAGAGAAATTAAACCTTGAAGAAAATGAGGATATAAGGTAATTCATATGTATAGATTCATGATAATGATGATGATCTTTTCTCCAGTGCCCCCAGTAATTACTTCATCCCTCTCTCTATTTACATTTTTCACTCCCTTTTCAGTTCTGACTTCAAACTGTTATTTTGCTTTCTTTCTCTTTTCTACTTTCTAAATCTTTCTCCATTTTTTCCCACCTTTATAAGTGGAAGAGAGGCATATTGGTATGAAGGAAGAACAGGACTTGGTATCAAAAAAAAAATGTAACTCACACCTACTAAATGTAGAATTGTAGCAAAATCTCTTAATCTTCCTTAACCTCACTCTCCTCATCTTTAAAATGGTGATATACTTATAGTACATATATCATAGGGTAGTTTTGAGAAACAAGTAGAAAGGTGTTATACATCTAAACATAGCCTACAAACACCACTTATAATTGAGAGCCACCAAGATGACTTTGCCCAGTAGTGAATGCAGATATTAATTAGATTAAGGCTGGTTTTAGCAAACTCTCTGCATGAAACTTCCTTAATTTTAACTGTACAGACCATCTGAATGTCTTGCAAAGGCACATCAATTTCATTGGTTTAAAACAACTTGATTTTTTTCCCCTCATGCACAAGCCATTGACACATTATTAATCTTAGCCTCAGGACTAAGTCCATGGGGACTCTATTTGTTATGTCCACCTTAACCCAGATCACCATTGCACTGATTACTACTTTGAGAGTAACCTTGCCAGTTGTACGACCTCCTCAAAGAGAAACTCTAATGTCACATTTCTCCAGATTTTTATATTAGAATGTAATGTGAGATTGAGTTAAAGGTCACTTTAGATGGTACCCACTATAATTTATTTACTGTTGAAAGAAATATAAGTCCTAGCATCTCATTTTAGCAGAAATCCATAATGGTAGTCTTTTGGTACACTTTAAAATACATTATAATATATAGTTGACATAGGGTTAACTTGATTTGTTTGAAGACTTACAAATCTAAGATACTTGTGATGGTGAAAAAATTTTCATTTAAATTCTGATCCATTAGAAGAAGGACTTTTCTCTTCCTGATGAAATGTTCCTAAGCTGTTCTTAGCAACTAATGTTTATCCCTTAATAACAGACCATGTGGGTAAAGATATATTGGATTAAGCTATTATATCACTAGTGCTGGAGTTTAATTTTTGTTTTTGTTTTTTACTCAACGTATCAAGTTAAAAAAGTATTAGACATATAAATTTGGAAGCTACCCCAGAGGTTACCTAGTCATTCCCCACATTTTGCACCTAAAAGGAGTTAGGGGATTTGCCAAAGATCATAAAGGTGATAAAGGACATAACCCAGATTGCTGACTTGCTAGATTATGTCTAAATCTGAATTAGGGTCATCAGAAATGCTGCATTATAAATCCACTTAGCCACAGAGTTAGAGAATATGATTCAAAAATGCTTTTCAAGAGTATAATAAAAGGATATCTTTTCAAGACACTGCCTTTTAAATTATTTAGCAAATTCTCCCAATCCAGGCTATTGTGATACCTTTTAAGGACAATTTCCCATTTAAGTTTCTTTTGGTTGGAAGTTCTGAGGTTCTCTGTGGATATGATAATTTATTGTCAAGAGAAACACTGAGAGGGTGGAGATAATGAAAAGATATACATTTAAAATATAGTATTTGCCTATTTGTTCTTTTCATTGTAAAAATAATAGATTTGGTTAATCCTCTTCTTTTAAAATCACTTAAAATATTATTATATAGGATTATTATCCCAGGAACAGATATTTTTGTTTACCTAATAGACACTTGTTATATTTAAATAAATTTTATTCCTCATAATTTAACAGCTTAATCTCTGGATTATTGTACTATGTAAATTCCCCAGGGAGGAAGAAATAACAACTGGATTAAATTTTATCTTATTTTGTGAGTAAAGTGTTCCTTTTACCAGTAACAAATATTTCTTATAAATTTGTTTGTCTTTCTTTTTTTCCCTTAAAATTTAGGAGGGTTTTATTTTTACTCAAATTATCATCCCTTCATAAGAAAAATTACCATCCCTTCATAAGAAAAATCTCTTCATAAGAGAAATTAAGCTTACAAAAACTGAAAACATTTGTTAAAATATCTCATTTTTTCAAATATGTATTTTATCACAGACTGTACCGACTAGCAGGTGTAAATGATTGGACACTAAATTCAGATAGGGCCATACTTCATCCATTATGACACTTGGTAATAATGATGTGGATAGTAAAAGACTCTCTATTCAATTATCTGAATAGTAGATCCATAAGTGTCCTCACTGAAAGTGTCAAATAATAAAGGATGGCAAAGGGGGGAAAAGGGCAAAAAATGTTCAAATGAGAAATTCTGCATTTTTAACATTATGGACAGCTTCTCTTGACCTGTTCTTTCTTTTATGTTGTGAAAAGGTCTTAAGATGGAAATTCTTTTGTAATAGTTACATACATAGGAAAAGTTGATTAATAATATTAGAATGTAGACACATTTCCCCACCAACAGCCCCCCGAAAAAGTCAGTATTAATAAATAAGACATTCTTTCTCTCTCCACATTCACAAAGAATACAAACAATTGTCCCCTTACTATGAAGTTATTTCTTTTATATGCAAATGAAAATATTCTTCAAAACACATGTATATACTTTTTAAAAAATTTGAGCTAGATCTCTGATTTCATCAGTGTAGGGTACTCTTGGTGAGGAAATGTCCTTCACTGATAACAGAGCATCTCTCTCATTTGGGATTTACAGGCTTAGTCTGCTGCTTAGGAGCACTGAAAGGCTAAGTAACTTGCTTGTGGTCACACATATTCAATAGAGTCAGCAATGTTCTTGATTCCAAAGTTGGTCTTATATCCATTATGCTATGGTACCTCTTGTGTGTGTGTGTGTGTGTGTGTGTGTGTGTGTGTGTGTGTGTGTATGTGTTAAAGTTTTCTGCATGTACCATTGAGATACACCACTCAATATGTATCAAGGTACAACTGCTAGCCATGAGCACCATCTGTGTGCTCAGGAGCTGTTAGAAAGGGTATGAAGGACACTACATATTCATGATGTACATCCTGTGATTTGTGGATGGTGAACACTTATGGAGCCTAATGTTGTTTGTGAGTCTATTTTCCCTTGAATACAGAAGCTATATTTTCAATAGGTTTTGTAAACTAGACTAGCCTGCCAGCATCTAGAAATAGAGAACCTCTTTTAGAATTGTAATTCAGTATAGCCTGCAGTTCAGTTCAACAATTATTTGTTGTCAAAATGTGATTGGTGCCTAGCCAACGGAGTGCTGGGTGTATTATGGACAAAAAGCTAAGTTTAGCTCCTTGGCTTCCAGAATCTTACACTCTCATTTAGGGAGTATGTGCTTACAACAATCTCTACAGAACAGTTTGGGTAACCTCTTGTCATTTAAGTTTTTTCTCTCTTTCCCAAAGTAGTCAAGTTAAACCAACAAGCATTTATTAATTACTTATTATTGCCAAGCTGTCATAAGTACTAAGGATACAAAGGGGGAAAGCACTTTCTGCTCTCAGGTGGCTCACAGGCTAACAGTGAAGACAACATGCAAACAACTACCTAAAAACAAGATACATTAAGTATTAATTAAAGATAACAAACAATTCTTGCTTTGCATAAGTGGGCCATTTTTGCAGACTTCTACTTAAAGTGATTTTTATATAATATTAATTTTCCCGAGGATATATGGGAAGGGAGGGAAAATGAAGGAAGAAAAGGGGCTGTTTACCTGTGCAGAGATGGGGCCAGCATCCAGTTCAAAAACACGTAGATGCCTGGAACAGAGAAGAGAAAGCAGAAGGAAGAACACATCAGGGAGTTAAGCACATGAGGATCTGATCTGAGAGAAAGGTAGTAAACATGGCCAAAAACTAGAGAGGATGGGTAACATGTTAGGTCTGGAGACAGATACATGGTATCCAAGTGCAAGTGAACAAATGAGAGGCATGTGGAATTGGGGATACTGTTACATGGATGAAACAGATGAAGATCTTCATAAACATCTTCAAGCCAAGCTCCTAATCTGGGGTTGTGGTACCAATCTCAGTGCAACCATTTTCCTGCTTTCTCTTGGAGGGTTTTGTTTTGTTATGTTTTAGGAATTTTTTTTTCTTTTGGTTTGGGAAGGGGAAAAGGGCTGAGGAGTGCCAAATCAAGGGGTAGGAATAGAAAGAGAGCACAGAACTGAAAAACAAAGATAACAGATTTTTTTTAAGAATACAGATTTCTTTCACAATTCTTTACCTAAAATCAAATTTGTGTGATGCAAATTTGCATAAAGCAAAAACTGTCTATGTTCTTAGGCACCAAGATTAAGAAGGACTAGGGATAGCTTCTTGCAGAAGGTAAGGCATTTAGCTGAGTCTTGAAAGGAAGGCAAGGAAGCCTGGAGCCAGATATGAGGAAGGAGTAAGAGTGTTCCAGAATTGGGGTACAATTAATGGAAATGCCTGAAATCAGGAAATAAATTTTCTTCTGGGAGAAAAAGCAAAAAGGCCACTGTCACTGTGTCACAGAATATATAGTGAATAGGTTATAAGAAGAGAAAGTCAGAAAGGATTTAAAAGTCAAATAGAAGATTTTATATTTTATCCTGAAATAGGATACAGGAAGCCACTGGAATTTATTGACCCAGGAGGTATATATAATCACCTATACTTTAGGAAGGATCAATTTGATAACTGAGTGGAGAACAGACCATAGTGGGGAGACACTTGAGGCAGGAAGATCAATGAGATGGTTTTTGCAATATCCCAGACATAAATAATAATAACAATGTCAAGAAAGAAAAGGACCTACATATGTACATACATACACACAAGATATTACAAAGGTAGAATTGAACTTCCTATGAGGCTAAGTTTAAGCTTTAAGGTCACCTTCTACATTCTTGATACCCTTCCTAAGTTCCTTATGATTTCCCTCTCAAATTTTCTTATATCATTTTATAGCTATTTTGTTTGTAGGTATATATATTTATGTTGTCTCCTATTATAAGACTGTAAGCTTCTTGAATCCATAGTGCTTGGCAGAGAGTAGCAGTTTAATAAAATGTTTGTTGGTTGATTCATTGCTTGACTAGTGCAGGGTGTCATTAAGCAGTCATCCCATTTCTGTTAAGACACATTAGCTAATTGTCAAATCAGTAGTCAGTAAATTTCAGACAATAAATACAATCTATTTTTGGACTGTTGTTATAAAGTTCTTATAGTGAAGTTTGTTTCTTTTATAACTTTCATCCTTGGTAGCCATATAGAAAAAGTCTAATTCTTCTTTCATTTGTTGCTGTTTGTTGTTTACTTGTTTCAGTTGTGTACAACACTTCATGAGAATTTTTATAATTTTCTTGGCAAAGATATTTCTCTTTCCTTGTCTGATTCATTTTATGGATGACAAACTGAGGCAAACAAGTTTAAATAGTGTTCCCAGGGTCCCATCTCTAGTAAGTGTCTGATGCCAGATTTGCACTCAGGAAAATGACTCGACTCAAGACCCTGCACTCTATCCAGTACACCATCAAAGACAGACGACAGACTTTCAATTATTTGGAGACCATTAGCAGGTCCCTAGTTCCTTAAACTATTCTTCTTGACCTCATTTCAAGTTCTTTTGTCATTGTAATTGTTTTTCTCTTCAGGTACTCACATTTGTCAATGCCCCTTTCAAAATGCACAGCTTGAGTTGAATATAAGACATCTTTTATGCTTTGGACAACACAAGACACAAGACTCCAGGATTCTGAAATCTGTACATCTTTAGTGCAACCTGTGTTTACATTTATTTGTTAAGCATATTTTTGAAACATATAGATGTATGTATATACATGTATATATGTGTATGTATATATATATATATTATACATATATCTATATCTTTGACTTATTTCAAGCTTGCAGTCAATTAGTAGTGTTTCACTTCCCAATATTCTCACCAAATGAAAAAGAAACAACAAATAGAAATAGACAGATTAACTACAACCTTCTAGAATTTCTCATGATCAAATGTAGATCATTCCAAAGGTATTCTAAAGCCACTGAATAAAGGTCAAGTGAGTAGTAGTAATAACATCACTAGTGTTTGGGTGAGATTTTGGAGGAAATGCAGAAGTTGTCTTGAGACACAGCAATACCCATTTGTTTCCCTTCCCAGTTAGCTAGTGGAACAGTTAAACAGCATTAAGGTGGGAATCATAGTTGGAAACCTAAATCAATCTAAACAAAGAAAAGTTAATATCATTTAATAAATATATTCACTATGGATAAAAATAATTAAAACCTAGAGAGAGGAAATGACATATAAATCATTCAGTAAGGGATAGAGATTTGTCTAGAACCTAGATGTTCCTATTCCTAGGAGAGATAAGGCAAGCACACAGCTATGACAAGTTTTGATTGGTATATTGGTTACATAGAAAAGTATAGTGAAGTGGGACATAATCCTTGGAATGGAGAGCTACAAAAGAAATGGGGATAGAAGAAACCTGGGTTCAAATCTCAAGTCTGATATAATCATAGTAATAGCTAACATTTATATAACTCTTAACTATGTGCCAGGCACTGTGTTAATAGATAGAGAAAGATCAACAAAGGTTAAGGGATTTTCCCAGAAGATAGTAAACATCTGAAGCTAGATTTTAACCCTTCACTAGACTTAAATCTTCACAATTCCAAAATCAGTGTTCTAACTACTGCTCCACCTTGCTGCCTTAAAATATATGTTATATGTCTATAGCTTAATCACTTAGTCCCTTTCAGTGTCTCTGGTAAGTTCCTAAATGTGTAAGTGAAAGACAAATGGATCTATATCATTGAAAGGATTCAATGTACTAATTGCATTAAATATACTGATAAAATCACAAGTTCAGATAGACTTGGGAAAAAAATAAGAATAAAAAATATTTAGCTCTCAACTATCAATTAATTAAAAGGAAGCAATAATAAAAAATCTGAGACTTAAAGGTGATTAAAAGAATGCATTTATAAAACAGAATTTGAAATGAAATTATACAATTTCAAGCAATAAAACTGACACAGTAAAATCTGGGAGTCTGACAAATTGTCTTCCCAAAGAAATGTGAAGATTTTCTCACTCAATTATTTTACAGACTAGGTGTGACACCTATAAATATGTGTTTACAAAAACACAGGAACATGGAAAATATAACAAGGATACTAGAAGCCTTGAGGTTTTCTTTTTCATTTCTTATTCCCAGAAATCAGACAAGAAACTATTTCCATTTTTTAGTGGACTGGACACTGGATTGGAAGTTAGGAGACCTGAGTTGTGGATTTAATTTTTTGCCACTAATTAGTTGTTTGATCTTGAGGAAATCACTTAAGTTTTCTATTTTTGTTTCCTTATCCATAAAGTCAATTGTGTGATTCTTTGTAACTGTTTTGGTTTCTCTGAAATATAATTCACCCATATATCAATTGATTCTATGAAATAATTGTCTTGAAATTTAAATTAAGTCTCAGACTCATTTTGTCCTTATATTCCCAGGGTTTAGAACAGTACTGTTATTAAATATTTGTCGATTCCTGTCCAGACTGGGCAATCACCAGAAGTCATGGACTCAATCATGCTCTTTCACCCTGACCTTTTCTAATCCCTCACTGGTGCTACTATGGTGGCCTCCCATCAGACTTTCTAGGACCATACCCTAGAGTCAGACTTCTCTGATTGGTGAGACCTTAGTATAAGTAGCCAGCTCTTTCACATATCCCAAACTGCTACCACAGTTAGTTTTTTTTTTGAACTAAATAAGTTATTACACTTCTCATTAGATATCAAAATACTAGTCTAGGAAAATTCACTAAGCATGGGTTTAAATATTTCCTCCCCCCCCAAAAAAATAGGAAAATTCCAGTATTTTATCATCTGAGGATATGAAAATAGCTACTATTATTTAAAACATACATATTACAAAGGGTGAACCCTGGTCAATACAGATATAAACTAACTTGCTCAGCAGGTTTATAGCTTATAAAGTAAATGTCACTAACTTTCTTTCCATTTTCCCAGCACAGTCTAAAATTCCTGCCTAGAATTGTTTGACACTTTAATTCATAGGATAATAGATTTACATATAAGGGACCTTAGAGACCATCTATCTACCATCACCATCCATATAGATGAGGAAACTGAGACTCAGAGGGATGAAGGATTGTATTAAGAATTACCCATATTAACTATCAAGGGTGGGATTTGAACAATAATATTGCTTTTTATTGAAAGTCATAAAAGAAATGAATGTCAATCTGTCTAAGGACTCTTTGACAGATTTTAAAGTAGTGGTCTGCTAAATGCTAAGAAAGTCGAAAGCTGATAACCTGGAATTACCCATCTGAAAACAGCACTTCTAGACAAATACAATTACAAATGCAAAATCTATCTCAAAAAATCTTTGTGGGAGACCATCAGACCTGTTACAGTTGAGCTCATGCCTACTGCTTTAGCTAGTGTCACTAGGGGGAGTTAAATTGAGAAATCATGAAAACTGAATATTATATATTTGGATTGCTTGTGCTTGCAGATGAGTTGGTCATCTTACACAGAAGCTCAAAAGTGATCAACTTCAGCTCAATCATATCAGGACATAATCAATGTTGAGCAAAACATAACTTTCAATGAAGGCTCAGCTGCACCATATTATTTCATGAAATTGTGCATGCTTCTGAATTCAACCTTTTCATTATTTGTAATCATACATTCCTTGGACACTGAAGTAGAGGATATAGATGGGTAAACTAACCAAGCTGTAGAATAAGTAGAAGCAGTGAGATGAAATTGAACAAAGAAAATTTAGTTTATCAGAAAATACATTCACTCGGTGATAGATAGCAACTAGCTAGGGACTGGATATTTCTAATTCTGCATAGATTCCCTCCTGACTTCCTTTCTCATATATTGTCATGAAAATGTTTAGACAAGGTCTCCTATCACCTCTCCAGCTACTTGGCCAAAAGATTCAACTTAGTTGCTCTACCCTTCTCCTGACCCTGACTGTGACCCATTTAAAATAGCCCCATTTTATAATTTTAATAGAGAAGTATTTAAAAGGGACCATCCTATGTTAAACCCTAAAATACCCCCCCAGGAATTTGGAGAAAATCCAATGACTAAGATGATTTAAATGTGAAAAGGACAAAGGACCTAGAAATACATTATATGGAATTTTATTTCTTTGGCAAATAAAAATTATGAAAAACCAGAGGATAATTCATTGAATACTTTAAAATAGAAAACAAACCTAGAAATTGAACAAAAAAAATTTAAGAGTAGGTTCAGGTCAACTCCATGCATTAAACTTCATAGGACAATTATATACATTTTCATCCCACCTCCACCCCAATAAATGTGCTTTGAAATTTCAAATATGAATGTTAGAGAGAAAAAAAAAACTACCTATTACAGACTAAGTGCCTCAATGATAAAACTATAAGGAAAGGAATTTTATGGGTAGAATATAGAATAGTAGAAGATAGCTATAAGGCTTTGTGGTATGAGCAATCCCCATTTTCAATAGGGATTTATAATTTTTATCATTTTATCAGCTTTTTCATTTGATAGTC
Source organism: Myrmecobius fasciatus (assembly GCA_023553655.1). Taxonomy (NCBI): domain Eukaryota; kingdom Metazoa; phylum Chordata; class Mammalia; order Dasyuromorphia; family Myrmecobiidae; genus Myrmecobius; species Myrmecobius fasciatus. The sequence continues at coordinate 43,291 of JAJPUD010002020.1, read as the reverse complement.
AAGATAAGGTTTAAAAATGTATGAGTTTGGTCCTTGAAATTTGTTTGCAAAAATACATTTCTGTAAATTAAATTATGCTTTTCATTTTACTTACAATGTAATTGAAGATAATTCCTTCCCAAGAATGAAAATTATCCAAGAAAAACAAATACATTGCTTACTGTCAACATGTCCATCATGAAAGTCTTATCTAGTATTAAATATTTTTTAAGACATATAGTGCCTAGCACTGGTCACTAAACACAGTGATGCATTGCAGCTGCTTAATAACTGGGTGACTATTCCCTATATAAAAAATGGAACCTTCAATTATTCATAACTCTCATGATAGGCAGTTGTTCAGTTCTCCATAGTTGCAGAAGTGCTTTTCAGATCAACCAGCTTTGCATTCAAATAAAAAACAAGTGACATGAATGCAGCATGATACCTGTGGAATACCTCAATCCATACTAGCAAGAACTTACCCTACTTACTCCTCTAATTTGTCATAAAGTGAGACACATTTATGCAAGTTCTCCATTCCGTATCTACCCCTGCCTTTCTATTACCATATGATATAAATAGCAAGTATTGATACTTGATGGACATCACAGATATTCATAGACCATCAGAGATCAAGGAACTTTAAGGATCCAGATACACAGGGAGATCTTTATACAGTGCCCTATCCTTGAACTATATTCAAATGTTTAAAGGGCTATCCTATACTGTTTCAGGAGGAAAAACCAACACCAAGAAATGGAGACACTTAGTTTTTATATGAAAAAGAAACTTCCAAGAAGCACATATAGTTTCCTATTGAATAACATTATTATTCTTGAATATTGGAATTCTTTCAATAAAACTTGGAAAAAAGAAACTATTATTATACACTCTATATTGTTCTATTTATGTAAGCTATTCAATTAATATATAAATAACCTTGGCCTGATCTGTTTCATTAGATAGTTAGTCACTGACAATATTCAAGTAGGCTATGGATGGCGATTTTTCATGGTTGCTTTTATGGTAACTCTACACTTACTGGGAAATAGAAATAGAATCAGAACCCTTTAAGTACACTTTTGCCTATAACTAGGAATTTTACTTTGAAGATTTGTAGGTCAGCAATTCACTAGCCATGGATCAGAGGTTCATCCTTGCTTATTTATATGTTCAAGGATTCATAGCTGATCTTCATATAGGGAGCTATAGAGTATAAGCTTTGTAGCTTTAGCTTTTTGGGCAGCTATTAAAAAAATGGGGAAAAGAATAATGCAAAAAAAAATTTAACAACCAGGAAGAAAGTTATTTATAGGTGCAGTTCTAAAGACCCCAGATTCAGTATGATAGTAGTTAAAGCAAAGGACTAGGTCCTGCATTTTCATACAGGTTCAAGCTATTGTGGTCAATCGCCACTCTGATTAGCACAGAGGGTTTGACTTTGTCCTCAGAAGGTTACCATAATAGTGCCATAGCTAGGAGGGATTTAGCATTACTATCCCTAAGATTAAGTGATCCACCAGCTTTGACCTCCCTGATAGAAGAGATTGTAAGTGTGCAATGGAATGTGACATTATGGCTAACACATTCCATTACTCCTTCACACTCTCAACAAAGACAGCTATGGTAAGTGGCAGGCATGGCCAATGCAGTGCAATACAAGGACGTTACAGTACAGGTAATGCAAATACAATACAAAACAAAACAAATATTCAGTACCTACTATATACAAGATATTTTGTTCAGTACTAGAGATTCAAAGACAAAAAAAATCCATTAGGTCTTGCTTTCTCAAAAATCTTATATTTTCTTGGGGGTGAAAGTGAATATAATATGTAAGCATTTAAATATATAATTGATAATTTGATTAAGGATAAAAAGCACTACTATCTAAAGGTATCAGGAAATGCTTTCACAGGAGGTACCATATGAGCTGAATTTTGAAGTGTGGAGGTTGGAGATGGAATGCCAATTTATGAAAACAATAAGTAAGCCATTTTGATTGGATCATGATTAAATTTTTCCTTCTCTTGAATACCTATTGCATTTACTATTCAATTTGAGTCATTGATTCATTCATTTAGTTGCTACATTATTAAGTCCCTGTACTAGTTCCTCAGAAGAAATAAGCATGAATAAGCATAATTCCTGTCCTTGGGGAGCACAAAATATTTGACATTATTTCTTTGACATCATTCATATTTAATAACCCACATTTCTACAATGTTTTAAGATTTTCGTTGTACTTCCTTGAAAATAACCTTTTAACATAGGTAATGCACTATTATTATTCCCATTTTGTAAATGAAAAGAAACTCAAGAATATGAAGCAACAATACAGTACCTGCCATAGTAAAGTGCTTAATAAATACTTCATTTATCCATTGATCATGAACATACCCCTTAGAGAATTGAATTTGTTTATATTCAGCAATAAATTGTAAATAATAATAGCACTTGCTTCCTATGGATGTTGTGAGAATAAAGACATCATATTTGTAAAATGCTTTGCAAATCTGAAAGTTCTATGCTGGATGTCCTAAAAGTCCTAAAAGACTTTGTGCAGTTTTAAGCTTTAGCAGATGAAAATTGTTCTACAACTTTATGGAAAACCTATATAATACCAACTATTATTATAGCAGACTCTTATCTCAGACCCCCCAAAATGAGACACGGTGCATGTATTTCAAGTGATGTAATTTCTACCTAGTTTTAACATTTTATAATAGCATACTTTTATATAACTTACAAACCTTTGTGACCTTGAGCAAGTAACAATCTCTAGGCCTTAGTAAAATGTAATTCTTCTTCTGTAAAATGAGAATTGTACTGGACAATCTTTTCTGGCACTCCTGTAGGACATATGATTAGAATTACAGAGGAATTGGTGTTCATCATCTCATTTAATTCTCTATCTCTTTTTTTGGTATATATATTTTTTATTAAAAAAAGTAAATATATACATATTAGGGGAGATATGCAAACAAAATTTTTCCATTTACCTATAGAAGTGTATAAACAAAAACATATGAAGAACACTAGTCCCTGAGTTCACGGAAGAAGCACTACTCACACATCAATATTCCTTAATATTATATTGCTATTCATTGAATCTTTGCTTTGGCTCATTGACAATAATTTACACCAAAAACTTTGCAAGTTGGAATGGAATTATCATTGTCATCCTCAGTATCTTCTACTCATCTTTATCCTCTATTCTTCCTTGGAATTGGCTTTGACCTCTTGTTTAATTTCTTCAGTGGCCTTATTGCACAATAATGGCTGATCTGAAATGTCTGTTACATCTGTCACTAGTCACATCCTACCTGTTTTGTGTTTTGTTTTGTTTTGTTTTGTTTTTTATTAAAGCTTTTTATTTGCATAACATATGTATGGGTAGTTCCTCAGCATTGATTTTTATAAAGCTTTCCATTAAAAATTTTACCCCCAGTACCCTCCCCTCCCCTAGATGGCAGGAAATCCACTACATGTTAATAATGTTCAAATACTTGACAAGTTGTTGTGCAAGAAAAATCCTATCTACAAGAAAAAAAAATCAGAGAAAGAAAACACAAGGCAAGCAAACATCAACAGAGAGCATGAAAATGTTATGTTGTGGTCCACATTTCATATCCCTCTCTCTGGGTGTATATGGCTTTCTTCACTGAATAATTGGAACTGGTTTGAGACATTTCTTTGTTGCAGAGAGCCATGTCCATCAGAGTTGATCATCATGTAATATTGTTGTTGCTGTGTATAATGATCTCCTGGTTCTGATCATTTCACTCAGCATCAGTTCATACAAGTCTCTCCAGGCCTCTCTGAAATTGTCCTGCTGGTTATTTCTTACAGAGCAATAATATTCCATAACATTCATATACCATAATTTATTCAGCCACTCTCCAATTGATGGGCATCCTTTCAGTTTCCAGTTTCTAGCCACTACAAAAAGGGCTGCCACAAACATTCTTGCACATGTGGGTCCCTTTCCTTCCTTTATGATTTCTTTGGGATATAGGCCCGATAGAAATACTGCTGGATCCAAAGGTATGCACAGTTTGATAACTTTTCGAGCATAGCTCCAAATTGCTCTCCAGAATGGTTGGATCCGTTCACAGTTCCACCAACAATGTATTAGTGTCCCAGTTTTCCCACATCCCCTCCAACATTCATCGTTATCTTTTCCTGTCATTTTAGCCAATCTGACAGGTATGTAGTAGTACCTCAGAGTTGTCTTAATTTGCATTTCTCTGATCAATAGTGATTTGGAGCAACTTTTCATATGACTAGAGATGGTTTTAATTTCATCATCTGAAAATTGTCTGTTCATATCCCTTGACCATTTATCTATTGAAGAGTGGCTTGAATTCTTATAAATATGAGACAATTCTCTATATACTTTAGAAATGAAGCCTTTATCAGAACCATTAAATGTAAAGATGATTTCCCAATTTGATGCTTCCCTCCTAATCTTGTTTGCATTAGTTTTGTTTGTACAGAAACTTTTTAACTTAATATAATCAAAATTATCTATCTGGTGTTCAATTAAGAGTTCCAGATCTTCTTTGGACATAAATTTATTCCATCTCCACAGGTCTGAGAGGTAAACTATCCTATGTTCCTCTAATTTGCTTATAATATCACTCTTTATATCTAGATCATGAACCCATTTAGATCTTATCTTGGTATGTGGTGTTAGGTTTGGGTATCTCATTTAATTCTCACAGCAGCTTTGTGAGATGGGTGTGCCAGTTGTACCTACCTTATAGAGAAAGAAACTGAGTCTCAAAGACAACAAGTGATTTGCCCAGGATCATATAACTAGCAAGTGGTAAAACAGGGTCTTAAAATCAAATCTTCTATTTTCAAATCCAAAACTTCTTTCTCTTGTATTATACTGTTTCTCAAGGACAAACATAGGAATCACCTTTTGCATCCTGAGACTTGTTACTTTGTTTATAAAAATTCTTTTGGTCATGCACATGTGATGATTTATGTCTCCAAAAGATTAAAGAATTGTCAGGTAAAAATAAATTTGATCTCTTTTTAGCCCTGGAGAACAAAAGTAGGAGCAACATTTGGAAGTTGCAAAGGGGGTAAATTTTAACTTTTTATAAGAAAAAACTTCCTAACAATTTTAGCTATATAGAATTAAAAGCTTCCACCAGGAATGGAGACACATACCTGTAATCCCTGCTACCAGGGAAGACTAAGATTAATAGATCTTTTTTGCTTGGGAATTCTGAGCTTCAGTGGACCAAACTAATTAAATTTGACATCAAAATGATGAATTCCCAGGAGGGGGGGTACTAGATTGTCTAAGAAAGGATCAAATAGAATAAGTCACAATCCTACCCATCAGATTTGGGATCAAGCACATAAGTAGCCCTTTTTTACTTCCAGCCTCATCAAGGTAAAGGAGACCCATTCCTTTAAAAAATGTCTTCCAATAAAGGTTAGATGGCCACTCATTGTTGTTCTGGTATATGTTGGACTGAAAGGTCATCAAAGTCTTCCAAATTTTGAGATTCTTTCATTCTTTTCTAAAATAGGATGTCCAGAATTAGATATGCTTCTCCAGAGGTTGTCTAAATGAGTAAAAATATAATAAAATGGTCATTTCACTAATTCTGGACATAGTTCCTTTTTTAATAAAGTCTACTATTGCATTACTTTTTTTAGCTTTTATCACATAATGTTGTTGAGTCATCCTGAGCTTATACTACATTAAAGCCCCAATATACATAAACAAATTGCTATCTAGTCACACTTTTCCACTGTTATATTTGTAAAGTTGGTTTTTGGAACCCAAGTATATCATTTTAGTTCTTACATTTAAATCTTACTAGATTTGACTCACTGTTCTACCCTGTCAAGATATTTTCAGATATAAACTTTGTCATCCAAGGTATTACCTAACCACTCCTAGCTGTGAGCAGTATACAAAAGCTTTTTATCAAAGTCGTTAGTGTAAGCAGGGCAGAAACCTTTTTGTGTATCTGTAGCTCTAGCATAATATCTTGAAGAGTTGGGATGGGTTGACAAGATTGGGAGAAAGGGTAAGCCTCTTATTACACTGGTACATGAAGCTCTCATATGAAGAAATTTTCTTAACCAAAGAAGCTCACCAACTCTTCTATAACTTATATATAGTATTAGAAAGTTGCCTGAAACAGTGAAGCGTTTAGATGACTTGATTAGGTGTTGAAAAGCAACATGTCAGAGAGAGACCATTAATCCAGTGCCTCCTAATGTTAAGACTGGCTTTCTATCAACTATGGTGTGCATCTTAATAGGTAGTAGGTACTTAATAAATATTTTGAATGTGAATTTGTAACTAACTAAAATGTTAAATAGCATAGGGTCAAGCATACATCATGGAGCCCTCTTTTTTTTATTAAAGCTTTTTAATTGCAAAACATATATATGGGTAATTCTTCAACAATGACCCTTACAAAGCTTTCTGTCACAAATTTTCCACCCTAGTCCCCACTCCTCCCCTAGATGGCAGGAAGTCCACTACAAGTTAATTATGTTCATGACAAATCGAATATATGTATACATATTTCCACAATTATCTTTCTGTGCAAGAAAAATCATATCCACAAAAAAAAATCTGAGAAAGGAAACACAATCCAAGCAAACATCAATAGAGGGCATGAAAATGTTATGTTGTGGTCCACATTTCATATTCCTTTCTCTGGGTGTATATGGCCTTCACTGACCAAATGGAACTGGTTTGAAGCATTTCATTATTGAAGAGAGCTATGTCCATCAGAATTGATCATCATATAGTCTTGTTGTTGCCGTGTATAATGATTGGGTCCCTTCTTTTAAGAGACATCCTAAGTGAATATAAAGCCTTTAATAACAACTCTCTGCATTTAGCCATCTACTTCACAACATTTCTAGAAAGTTCAATTTAAATTGTAAATATGTTATGAAGGCAGAGTAACACAATAAACTATTATCACCCATAGATACTTTAGCACAAATCAATTTATTAAATCAACTGGCCAATTGCTTATCAAGGCTCTAAGAGAAAGGAATGTCAATAGATAAGTAAAGATTTTTGGGAAGCAGACAGAGAAATGTTCAAAGGATTGTCCTGATTCTTAAGGGAATATTCAGAGAGGATGAGGTGGGAGAAAATTATAATGGAGACCTTGGGTAAATATTGATATTTCAGTATAATATAGGTTCTGCTCCCTGTTTCTGCAGTGGCTTATTTCTGTATATTAAGCAGGTTTGAAAATCTATTATCGCAGATATATGCTCTAACATGACCATATAGGTCCTTTAGACCAAGTAGTAGATACCAAACCCTCTGTATGATGAGGGGATAACAACAGTACTCTGTACAACAGTATCTTTCCTTAGTTTTGAAAGCCAGGTGAAACCTCATCTTAACTATCATGAGGGCATTTGGTTCTTGAGAAGAGAGTTGAGGACAGGGAACATGGAACTCAAAGCAGGATGTGATGTTTCCTGAGAAAGCTTCATTATCAGACATTGTTGTTCAACAACTTCCTTGACTTTTGTTGGTAGAATAAAGTTGGGCTAGTAGGTCCAAGTATTATCATATAGACAGAGAGAGGACTTAATTTCATCTCTGCACACCAAAAAGATCTTATGATATCAAGGACAATTAGAAATAAAGTGACAACAGCCAAATTTGTTGGTTTTACTCAATTCCATGCCAAGAAAGAGGACATAAGCAAATATTTTTATATTTTGAAAAGTGTTTTATTTTATAACATCTTGAAGGGAAAAAAGCAAATGAACTCAGCTAATGCGTTTATAAAAAAGGAAGAGAGAGAGAATGTTTTTCCTAGTTAACTACAAAGATTTCACTGAGATAGAGAAAAAAAATCGAGCATTTATAAAAATGTTGATGTAGATATAATTAGATCCATTTTAGGACCAAAAGTTTTATGCAGAAACTGACAGAAGGATACACAATAATTATAGTTTGCTGACAAGCTGAATAGAGTTTCCTTTTTTTATCTTATGGTTTTAGGAAACCGAACTGTAAATAAATATGCAGTTTGACAGATTGTAATTGCGATCAGCAAGGCGTCTTTTCATTTAATCAGATGGTGTTATTAAAATGGGGTTACAATTAAACATTTTATAATGTGACGTAGAACTCCATTAAAATTCTCCGGCAAACAGTAATTTACATCTAATGCCTCTGCAGCCCGATTCTATTTGCAGACATGTTATTGGCTGTGACCTTCTCCTGCTTGGGTCTCTGTTACTGTTTTCTTCCTACTTTGATAAATGATAGTGAACATCCACTTTCTTTGCCTCCTTGTGCAATGTTAGGTAATAGTTTTGTATGTTCTACTTGAAATAAAATGACCCTTATGCATTGGGGTACTGGACCAAACAGAAGTTTTAAAATAGAAGGAATTGGGTCCAAATGACTGACAGTTCATTTTCTGCATTTTTTGTGGGCATAGGATCATAAATTTAGAGATGGAAGAGAACATAAAGGTTACTTAGTCCAATAGCCTCATTTTATAGATGAGTACAATGAGACACAGGGAAGGAAAGTGACTAGATGGTGCAATGGATAAATTGCCAGGTCTGGTATTGGGAAGATTTTCCTCAGTTCAAATCCAGCCTCAGACAATTACTAGCTGTATGACTCTGGGCAAGTAACCTAACCTTGTTTATCTCAATTTCATCATTTGTCAAATGGTCATAGTAGCAAGACCTCCCCTCCCCCCAAGGGTTATAAAGATTAGATGATACAATAATTGAAAAGCATTTAGTATAGTCCCTGGCACATAATAGCAGTTAGCTATTATTATTCAAGATCATGCAAATAACAAATGATAGAGCCAAAATTTGAGGCCAGATTATTTGACTTAAAATCTAATAAACAGTTTACTGTGCTCCTATAATTGCCATAAATGTTAAATTCATAATATAGCTAAATTTCTTTCAGGAGAGATTTTACAAGATTTAATTCCCTTTTTGTGTCTTGTGTTTCTTAGAAAAATGAATCTCTAAGCAAGGAATAAAGGGAGAGGTTATCTTTCTATGAGAAAATAGATTGAGAGCTGAAAGGGACCAACTTCTCATTTTACCTCTCACATTTTGAAACTGACACATAGAGGGGCAGCTAGGTGGCGTAGTGGATAGAGCACCAGCCCTGAAGTCAGGAGGACCTGAGTTCAAATCTGGTCTCAGACAATTCCTAGCTGTGTGACCCTGGGCAAGTCACTTAACCCCAACTGCCTCAACAAAAAGCAAAAAAAAAAGAAAGAAAGAAAGAAACTGACACATAGAGAGTAAGATACTTGTCCAATATTATAAGGCAAGGGTGATATTAAACTCAAAAGTAATTAAAAGTATCTGCCTTTTGCTTTTGTCCATATTCTTCCACATGACTGTGATGATTTGTTGTAGGATGGTTTGTTCCTCCTAATGAATATTCAGAATTATTAGGAAATACCAATGAATGATCTGAATAGATTGGTTAGGTAATTGAAGATTATAGATGATGGAATTCAAATATGATTCTGCATTTTTGCAGAATTGAAATCATTCAAGCTTTTGCCCAAATATCATCAATTTGGTCTTTGGAACTATTCCATACAGGGAAACTAAGCATGAAGAGTATTTGGATTAATTCAGTAAGAGGAAAAAATTCAGCGAGGTCTAAATTAATAATTCTTTGCTTACTCTTGATGAAAAAAAGCAAAACCAAACAAAATTTTAAAATAAATTTTCAGATGAAAAGAGGCTACTTCCCCGGGGGAAAAAAACAAAACAAAAAAACATGGGAAATGCTTTCCCTTTCTAGAATAGTGCAAAACTAATAGAACAAATTTCAACTCAAATATTTTCCAAAGGAATAGAAACAAGACATGTAGAGAAATGAGAAACCTTTCCTGCCTGGAAACTAGGTGAATTTTTTGAAACATATTTAGAAGAGTGTAGGAGTATTTTTTAAAACATCTTTGTCATTGAAATGGTTTTTTGTATTCAAAAAATGAAAATAGTTCCAAGTGTTTATGTCTTGATTATCCCTTTTTTACTAATAGGATGTAAGTTTCTTAAAGAGAAAGATTAAAATGAAGAAGTAAGAGTGAATGACCTCAGGGATTCCTTTCATTTTTTATATCTCCAATGCATAGTACATAGTATATAACATTTAATGTACAATTAAAAAGCTTTTTCTTTCCACATCCTTCTGCTTTCTCATTTTACTATCAGTCCAATTATTGATTACTAATTTGGGGAGACAAATAACAAATTAAAAGAAAAAACAATTCTTCTCTTCAAGAAGCTTACAATCTTTTTTTAAAATTTTATTTTATTTGCAAAACATATGGGTAATTTTTCAACATTAACCCTTATGTCGTTTTCTGTTACAGATTTTCCCCCCAACTCCCCACCCCTCCCCTAGATGGCAGGATATCCACTACGTGTTAATTATGTTAAAATATTTGGCAAATCAAATATATGTATACATATTTCCAAAATTATCATTGTTGTGCAAGAAAAATCGTATCTACACGGAAGACATATCAGATAAAGGAAACACAATGTAAGCAAACATCAATCAAAAGTATGAGAATGTTATGTTGTGGTCCGCATTTCACATCCCTCTCTCTGGGTGTATATGGCTTTCTTTAGTGAACAATTGGAAGTGGTTTGAAACATTTCATTGTTGAAGAGAGCCATGTCCATCAGAATTGAGCGTCATATAGTATTGTTGTTGCCGTGTATAATGATCTCCTGGTTCTGCTCATCTCACTCAGCATCAGTTCATGCAAGTCTCTCCAGGCCTCTTTGAAATCGTCCTTCTGGTCGTTTCTTACAGAACAATAATATTCCATAATATTCATATATCATAATTTGTTCAGCCATTCTCCAATTGAAGGGCATCTATTCAGTTTCCAGTTTCTAGCCACTACAAAAAGGGCTGCCACAAACATTCTTGCACATGTGGGGCCCTTTCCTTCCTTTATGATTTCTTTGGGATATAAGCCCAATAGAAATGCTGCGGGGTCAAAGGGTATGCACAGTTTGATAACTTTTTGAGCATAGTTCCAAATTGCTCTCCAGAATAGCTGGATCTGTTCACAGCTCCACCAACAATGCATCAGTGTCCCAGCCCTCCCACATCCCCTCCAACATTCATCATTAACTTTTCCTGTCATTTTAGCCAATCTGACAGGTGTGTAATGGTACCTCAGGGTTGTCTTGATTTGCATTTCTCTGATAAATAGTGATTTGGAGCACCTTTTCATATGACTATAAATAGTTTTAATTTCATCCTCTGAAAATTGTCTGTTCATATCCTTTGACCATTTATTGATTGGAGAATGTCTTGCATTTTTATAAATATGAGACAATTCTCTATGTATTTTAGAGATGAGGCCTTTATCAGAACCCTTAAATGTAAAGATGATTTCCCAATTTATTGCTTCCCTCCTAATCTTGATTGCATTGGTTTTGTTTGTACAAAAACTTTTTAACTTAATATAGTCAAAATTATCTATCTGGTTTTCAATTAGGAGATCCAGTTCTTCTTTGGACATAAATTTATTCCATCTCCATAGGTCTGAGAGGTAAACTATATTACGTTCCTCTAATTTACTTATAGTATCACTCTTTATATCCAGATCATGAACCCATTTAGATCTTATCTTGGTATGTGGTGTTATATGTGGGTCATGCCCTAATTTCTTCCACACTAGTTTCCAATTTTCCCAGCAGTTTTTGCCGAATAGTGAGTACTTATCCCAGAAGCTGGGGTCTTTGGGTTTATCAAAGGCTAAATTGCTATAGTTATTGCCTAGTTTGTCTTGTGATTCTATCCTATTCCACTGATCAACTACTCTATTTCTTAGCCAGTACCAAATGGTTTTGATGACTGCTGCTTTGTAATATAGTTTTAGATCTGGTACAGTAAGTCCACCATCATCAACCTTTTTTTTCATTAATTCTCTTGAGACTCTTGACCTTTTGTTCTTCCAAATGAATTTTGCTACTATTTTTTCTAGATCTGTAAGATAATTTCTTGGGAGTTTGATTGGTATGGCACTAAATAAATAAATTAGTTTGGGTAGTATTGTCATTTTTATTATATTCGCTCGGCCTACCCATGAGCATTTTAAGTTTTTCCAATTGATTAGGTCTGATTTTATTTGTGTGGAGAGTGTTTTGTAGTTTAGTTCACATAGTTCCTGACTTTCCCTTGACAGATAAATTCCCAAATATTTTATACTATCAACAGTTATTTTGAATGGAATTTCTTTTTGTATCTCTTCCTGCTGAACTTTATTGGTAATATATAAAAATGCTGATGATTTATGTGGATTTATTTTGTATCCTGCAACTTTACTAAAGTTGTGAATTGTTTCTAGTAGTTTTTTAGTTGAGTCTTCAGGGTTCTCTAAGTATATCATCATGTCATCTGCAAAGAGTGATACTTTGGTTTCCTCATTACCTACTCTAATTCCTTTAATCTCTTTTTCTTCTCTTACTGACAAAGCTAACATTTCTAAGACAATATTAAATAATAATGGTGACAGTGGACAGCCTTGTTTCACTCCTGATCTTATTGGGAATGGTTCTAGTTTGACTCCATTACATATGAT
>JAJPUD010002020.1:8745-29775 GCA_023553655.1 Myrmecobius fasciatus | reverse complement strand
ATTTTTATAAATATGAGACAATTCTCTATGTATTTTAGAGATGAGGCCTTTATCAGAACCCTTAAATGTAAAGATGATTTCCCAATTTATTGCTTCCCTCCTAATCTTGATTGCATTGGTTTTGTTTGTACAAAAACTTTTTAACTTAATATAGTCAAAATTATCTATCTGGTTTTCAATTAGGAGATCCAGTTCTTCTTTGGACATAAATTTATTCCATCTCCATAGGTCTGAGAGGTAAACTATATTACGTTCCTCTAATTTACTTATAGTATCACTCTTTATATCCAGATCATGAACCCATTTAGATCTTATCTTGGTATGTGGTGTTATATGTGGGTCATGCCCTAATTTCTTCCACACTAGTTTCCAATTTTCCCAGCAGTTTTTGCCGAATAGTGAGTACTTATCCCAGAAGCTGGGGTCTTTGGGTTTATCAAAGGCTAAATTGCTATAGTTATTGCCTAGTTTGTCTTGTGATTCTATCCTATTCCACTGATCAACTACTCTATTTCTTAGCCAGTACCAAATGGTTTTGATGACTGCTGCTTTGTAATATAGTTTTAGATCTGGTACAGTAAGTCCACCATCATCAACCTTTTTTTTCATTAATTCTCTTGAGACTCTTGACCTTTTGTTCTTCCAAATGAATTTTGCTACTATTTTTTCTAGATCTGTAAGATAATTTCTTGGGAGTTTGATTGGTATGGCACTAAATAAATAAATTAGTTTGGGTAGTATTGTCATTTTTATTATATTCGCTCGGCCTACCCATGAGCATTTTAAGTTTTTCCAATTGATTAGGTCTGATTTTATTTGTGTGGAGAGTGTTTTGTAGTTTAGTTCACATAGTTCCTGACTTTCCCTTGACAGATAAATTCCCAAATATTTTATACTATCAACAGTTATTTTGAATGGAATTTCTTTTTGTATCTCTTCCTGCTGAACTTTATTGGTAATATATAAAAATGCTGATGATTTATGTGGATTTATTTTGTATCCTGCAACTTTACTAAAGTTGTGAATTGTTTCTAGTAGTTTTTTAGTTGAGTCTTCAGGGTTCTCTAAGTATATCATCATGTCATCTGCAAAGAGTGATACTTTGGTTTCCTCATTACCTACTCTAATTCCTTTAATCTCTTTTTCTTCTCTTACTGACAAAGCTAACATTTCTAAGACAATATTAAATAATAATGGTGACAGTGGACAGCCTTGTTTCACTCCTGATCTTATTGGGAATGGTTCTAGTTTGACTCCATTACATATGATGCTTGCTGAAGGTTTTAAGTAGATACTACTAATCATTTTAAGGAAAAGCCCATTTATTCCTATACTCTCCAGTGTTTTTAATAAGAATGGGTGCTGGATTTTATCAAAGGCTTTTTCTGCATCTATTGAGATAATCATATGGTTTTTATTAATTTGGTTATTAATATAATTGGTTATGCTAATAGTTTTCCTAATATTGAACCAGCCCTGCATTCCTGGTATAAATCCTACTTGGTCATGGTGTATTATCCTGGGGATGACTTTCTGTAATCTCGTTGCTAGAATCTTATTTAAAATTTTTGCATCAATATTCATTAGGGAAATGGGTCTATAGTTTTTTTCTCACTTTTCTCCCTACCTGGTTTAGCTATCAGCACCATATCTGTGTCATAGAAGGAATTTGGTAGTACACCTTCTTTCCCTATTTTTTCAAATAGTTTATATAGTATTGGGATTGATTGTTCTTAGAATGTTTGGTAAAATTCACATGTAAATCCTTCTGGCCCTGGAGATTTTTTCTTAGGGAGTTGGTTGTTCTATTTCTTGTTCTATTTCTTTTTCCAAAATAGGGCTATTTAAATAATTTATTTCCTCTTCAGTTAACCTTGGCAATCTATATTTTTGTAGATATTCCTCCATTTCATTTACATTATCAAATTTATTGGCATAAAGTTGGGCAAAGAAACTCCTAATTATTACTCTAATTTCCTCTTCATTGGAGGAAAGTTCTCCCTTATCATTTTTGAGACTAACAATTTGATTTTCCTCTTTCCTATTTCTAATCAAATTAACTAAAGGCTTATCTATTTTGTTGGGTTTTTTCATAAAACCAACTCTTAGTTTTATTTATTAATTCAATAGTTTTCTTATTTTCAATTTTATTGATCTCTCCTTTAATTTTCAGAATTTCCAATTTGGTATTTAATTGAGAGTTTTTAATTTGGTCTTTTTCTAGCTTTTTAAATTGTAAGCCCAGTTCATTGATCTTCTCTTTCTCTGTTTTATGCAAGTAAGCATCTAGAGATATAAAATTACCCCTTATAACCGCTTTAGCCGTGTCCCACAAATTTTGGTGTGTTGTCTCATTATTGTCATTCTCCTGGATGAAATTTTCGATTGTGTCTATAATTTGCTCTTTCACCCATTCATTCTTTAGGATTAGATTATTTAATTTCCAATTAACTTTTGGTCTGTTTTCTCCTGGCCTTATATTACATGTGAGTTTTATTGCATCATGATCTGAGAAGGATGCATTTACTATTTCTACTTTTCTGCATTTGATTTTGAAGGAAGCTTACAATCTACTGGGAAAAAGACAATACAAAAAGGAAACTGAAAAATCATGGAAGAAAAAGAGGAAAAAGATGGAAGCACCTGATACAGGGACATAAAAGTTTTTTTTTAACTTTTTGGAACTTTTTGAACAAAAGCAGTTTAGATAATTGAGAAATGGGGAGATTTCCCTTAAATAGAACCCCTCGGATTCATCAGGACATCAAGGTGCTGATTAGATGTAAATACCATGCAGATTCAATCTTGTAGTATGAGATTTCCCAATGATGAGTTTCCTGGGTAAGGAAAGTATGATGTCCTGAGAACTCCAAAAGTAGAATAATTGATGGGAAATTGGAAATGTTCATTATTATATCTAAATGGGAAAAAAAATAGGGAAACTTCAAATCTATCTTTCTCCTACATACTTAGAACTGGAAGAGAACTTTGAGATCATCTTGTCTAATGTTCTCCTTTTACAAAGCACGAACTAGAACTCCTAATTCCCCAAACAAGTACTTGTGTGCTATGCTGCTTCTAATTATATTTCCATACCTGGTTTAGGTATAGTAGCATATTTTATCCCTCATTATAAATTCATTAAGTAGAAATTAATCTAGTATAATTTATAAATTATAATTTATAAAGTAGAAACAATTCTCTCTTAACCAGATCTCTGAAGTTAGGTATGCTTCTATAGGCAAATTCTATATGCAAAAATTAATCCTAAAAAAAAATTTTCCTCATAGCTTAGCTAATTGATTTTATTTTATATATTTGTTAAAACATAGATCAAGCTTATGTGCTCTTACAAAAAAAGAGCTCTTTGCAGGAAGATCCTGACTTTCAGTAAGATTTGATGCAAGATAGAAATCTGGAAAGGCAACCCAAATTGTTCCTCTGTGCTGAACTACTAGCGAAATAAATGATGGAACCTAAATTCTCAGGGGATATAGTTGGTTTAGGTAGTTTGATAATTAACTTATCCTAGGTCAGAACTCAGCAACAGTATTCACCTTTTTTTCTTCACCCATAAAGACAGATTACTAATTTTGTAATACAAATAGGACTTGACATATAAATAAGACTTGATATATAAAAATTGTGTTTTCTTAGTTTTTTATGAATCATCTGTTTCCTAAAACAAGAAATACGTATATATATATGCATATATGTATATATATATATATATATATATATTCCTTTGGATTAAAAGGAATGTCAGAATCATCCCTAGAAAAGATAATATGAGCAAAGACCAGGGTTTTCTTTGAGCTTCTACCACAGAACTACCTCTGAGTAACCTTGGGATGTTTCTAACCTTATATTTGCATAGCACTTAACACCTTACAAAGTACCTTCACACATTCACACTATTGGATCTGGTGATTCAATTCAATCCACAAACATCTTTTAGGCTTGTGCTATGTGAAAGACATTGCATAAGGCTAGATGTTAGATGTTGGAGGGATATAAAAACAAAACCCAAAGTCCCTGCCCTTAAAGAGCCTTGATTTCACAAGGGGATATAACATAAAAGCAGATAAGTAAATACAAGATAATTTGAGGAGTGAGAATATTGACAATTGTGGGGATCTGGAAAGGCTTCATTGAGGAAATAACATCTAAGCTGGTTCTTAAAGAAAGCTTAGGACTCAAAGAAGAGGTCTGGAGGAAGTATATTCCAGACATGAGGGAATTCTCCTTTAGCAGCTGGTGTGTCTGACTATGGAGGCAGCAGATGGCACATCAAGTTAAGGCAACAACCAATGAGTCACCTTGGCTAGAAGGTAATAACTTTTGAAAGGGATTAATGCAAAATAAGGCTGGACAGGCAATTTAGAAACAGGTTGTGGAGGACTTTAAAATACTAGATTGAGGAGTTTGCATTTTATCCTGTAAATTGTTGTTGTAACTAATTTAATTAAACCCTTAAACAGTACAAAAACTCCTTAATGAAACTCAGTAGTTTGAAAGAAAGACAGTACCAAACATGGAAAAATAGTGCCTAAAAAAGCATATACTGATCAGTCAGTCAGTCAGTCAAAGCTATTTATGATCAAATCACAACATATAATGGGATGGGCAGGTCATTGAATTAATCCATTAATAAATATATCTTGGGCACACATTACTGATAAACAATAAACTGAAGCCTAAACTGGATTACAACGGATACATCATCTGATTTTTATGCCAAATCTTTGAGATATATAGGGCACATATTTTATCCTTGTGTTTTATTTACTTTTTTTATCCTTGTGTTTTAGATGAAGATGTAGAGCACCAAAGGATTTGAATAGTTTTCCTGAAGTTAAACACTTAGTAAGCTATAAAGTCAGATTTTTTTCATTCACTATTTAAGTTGTTGTTTTTACTAGCTATTTCTCTTATCCAGACACTCAGTGTCTTTGCAAATTGAGAAGGTTAGAATAGTAGATTATAGGTATTGAAGGGGAAGGAGTATCTATAGATAGATTTCAGAGAGTGTATAATAGAGCCAATGTCTACTAGGATTTCTCTCTACCACCTGCAACTTGAATTAGACTAGTTTTTTTTCCTAAAAGGTAGCAAAGATTGTATTTGATTTGCTTGGAGATAGAACATGGCTGAACTGAGCCTCCCTTAATGCAGCCTTCTGGTACTATATGATCATATTGACTTGACTTCCTGATTACCTAGGGATGTAAAAAGACCTACCCATATGGGCTTAGGTCCCTTCAGACTTGGCAGAAGTCCAATCAAATCACCATACCTGTTGACCAAACATTTTTTTCCATATGAGGAAAGCTAAGTACTATATGATTGTTAGATAGTGTTTCTATTTTAAAACCAAGTACATCTTTTTTAAAATTTTTGGTTAACTGTCCAATGACCCATGAATGCCTTATTTTGTTTAACAATGATCTTGAATAGGATGCCAGACTGAGTCAGGCAAACCTCTAATAGGTTTGAATAAATTTGAATAGTAAAAGCATTACATCTTTATTTTCACTTAGTTTTAGTTGAAATTTAGCATATCTCTCACTTATTTTAAAAACATTATTCAAAGAAAGGGTCCATACACTTTACCAGATTTTCAGAGAGGTAGGTCGATGATATACACAAAAAGATTAAGAACCTATGGAATACATGATCTCTAATATTCTTTCCAGCCTTAATATTCAGTAATTTTCTTAATTATTTTGTATTTAACCTTACAGATAAAATATAAAAAAGATTATTAATCATATAAATAAATATTTGCAAGCATTAGAAAATAATTAGCAGTGATGCCTTAAACTTTGAAAAATAATATAAGTATTTGGGAGAGGTAATGGAAAGTTTACCTTTAAATTAGAATAGAATGAAGAAAAAGATATCAATTGTTGAACAGTAACAATCTACTGCATCTGAATTTGTACTAGAAGTAAAAAAAAAAAAGAAGAAGAAGATCATTTCCCAAGTTGAAACTACGTGGATAATTTAGATAGGATGCAATTACACAGTTGGAATTTGGCCAGGACCCTTTGACTAACATGACTCTTCTTGCAAGAAGGACATTTACCATGGGACCTTTAATGATGGCACATGATCAGAAACCTCAATTTAACATCCACTCTAAAACAATAGAGTCCAATACCCATTTGTAATGGAATTTTTAAATTCCCTTAACATTCATACTGGGACATTTGTTTAGTACTGTATTTCAACAAATCCAATTCTTCAGTATTGGACGAGTTCCTTAAAGTTCCTAATCTCACCATGATTCATCTCAACCTTTTCTTAATTTTTGCTTTTAATAATCTATCTATCTCATCTGGCAATATGAGGTCTTTGATAAAACTTAAAGTTTCATTCAATAATAGATTTTAAAACTTACCAATAATGACATTTTTCTATACTGGTTACCATCTTTCTCATTTTCATTTTTTCGTCTTGCTGTGAGCACTCACCCAGCCAGTTAGCTATGGTAGTACAGGGAAATACGAAGTCATTCAAATGCTTTGTAATAAAAAAGGATGACAGAGCACTGGACTAGTTAAAATTATTCTAAGGGAGCTGACATAGAATTCATAGATATTCATGATAAAACAGAATTTCCAAAGAATCAATTTAGGTATTTTCACATGACAAAAACATGGAGTGGCTAGAAAACAAAGTATCGTGTTTCACATTAAAGTATGGGCTATAATTCACACTGTTATTTCAAAATAAATAAATTTTTATAATTCAAGTCCCCAACAAATAATAAAAAGTAATATTCCAGTTCTGAGGATACATCAGTGTTTCTATCTCAGTTGCTTTCCCCCAGAATAGATAGGTCGAGTTTTCACAACTCCAAAACACCTTGGAAAAAAGTCACAAATTCAGACAATGTTTACTTGTCTTGTTATTCACTGAATATCTTTGTATTTAAAAACATCCTGATTTGATGGAGTTTACATCTTTTGGACAGAGGACATTTTTTTCACTCCCCATCTTTACATTTCCATGTCATATTGCTAGAACCATAAATCTTGTTTCAATTCTGAAATTAGTGACACCCAGAAAGTAAAATCCATCAGGGTCAATTTAAATGTATTGTCAATAGATGGTTTCTTCTTTATCATTTGCAGAAACCACATACCCTGTAAAGCAGAAAACAGAAATTTTAACAGTAATGGTACTGAGGTAAAGACAAAGTTGTTTTCTTAAAGAACTATAATTAATATATAGTCTCCTCATTCTCTTTGAATATATTCTTTAGAAACAAGTGAAATTCTTTGCAATGCAGATAATCAGAATAGTAAGTTATGATATCTTACTTTTTCTAATTCATAATGAAGTGAAAATACAGCACAGATAGACCAATTATTCAAATTCAGTTTAAAAAAAAAAACAACCTTGGATACTTTTAAATCATCCACATAAATGTTTCTAGTATCCATAGAGCAGTCCACAAAGCTCATTGGGGTAGTTTTAAGAGATTTCCTTTTTAGCTATTGGATTGAAGCCTTTGTTGTATTTTTACATTTTAAGTTGCATATACTACATATTGATATATACTTCTCTAATCACGGTGAAAGCTGCTTGATTACTTTGAACTTATGCTGTAGAATTTTGTTTTTCTTACTAGAAATTTCAAGACATTTTACTCTACACCTATTCTTTCTTTCCTTTAGATTTATTTACTACCTTTGGAAGTAGAAAAGTCCAATTTCAATCATGTTTGAAATAACTCATTTTAGACAAGTACGTGCTGCTCTGCTTACAAAACATATATGAGTGGAATATGCAATTACCCCAACTCAGTTTCCTGCCACAGAAACATTTCAGCATTATAGCATTACAGAAATAGAATGACATGCATAATGAAAGATTTCAAGATTCACCCAAGGCATTTATTCTCTTCACCTTAATGTTCTCAGCAGTAGCAGAGTATCCATTAAAAGGTACTATGAATTATGGTTGCCTAGCAACTGGAAGGCGCTTGTAACAGCACCAAAGAATGAAATGGCTGGTTGATAAAATGAATTTTCTCTGAGCATTAGCCTGTTGAAACTGCCTTTTCTTGTGGAACATAAAGTGCATTTATTTGTCTCATGCATTTTTTATTAGAAAATTATTTGAGTTCCAGGGACTTGAATCGTTTTGCTACAGGAGATATTTGATTTTAATGTGTTGTACTAAAATAAGTAATAAAAGACATTTTCCTCAAAGTAAAGCCACCAAACAATCCTATGTGGATTTTTGAATAAAGAAATAAAACATTCGATAAGCTGTGCCCATTAGTGGTTTCTAATTAAGAATGGCATTATATAAAGCTGAAACTCAGACTTTGAGCCTAAAAGTTTAAGGATAAAATAGTGGACTCTTTCTCACATTGTGAAAAATAGAAACATTCTGTTGTCAGTGGAAGGCAAGCAAAAATATAAGATTTTTTCCCTCCTGTACAAATACCATGGAAAAATTAGTTTCATTGACTGTCAGAGTCCTAATACACGTCTCTAACAATCATGCGTTCTCTCTCCCCCCTCCTCCTTCCTTCAATATTTTCAATGTCGGCTTATAACCAAATTGAGGAAATATGTACATTTCACTTTCATCTCTAGACTTTTTCTTCAGCTGCAGTTTTTAAATTATGGTCTATATATTATTGGCTTGCAGGTTGCTTTGCCCTAAGAACTACATTCAGATGACATGAATAGATGGTGTCAGCTGCTGCTAAATGTACATATTTGAAATTGTTACGTTTTATGAGCAGTTTTTGCAATTTAAAGTAAATCAAATCTACTGCTTAGATAGACAGAAACAGTAAACAAAAAAATAATTTAGGAAAGCTCAGTGAAAAAATGCCCCAAGCAAAAAACTATTAAAAGGGAAATTCATATGCGTAGTTTTGCTTTTGATATTGGCTTGCTCCATGTCCTCTCCCCATCAGAGGAAATATAATTAGCTTACTCTCCTGTATTGACAAATGGGTAGATTTCTACAACATCATATGCACCATATTTATTATACTCTGTGGGATATACAATCTTAAGTATTCATACTCTCAGGTATTGATAGTAATTTTACCACTTAAATGACAGAAATTATGTTTTAATAGCTATTTTGCCTAAGAGATTGCTTCTAGTCACTTGGTACACGATTCATATTTATAACATAATCTGCTGTTGTATGAGTAGGTCTGATGGCCCAATACCCATTTCATTAGGTGAGCAAAGGAGACTTTTTTGTCCATAAATAACTATTCAATTCAAGGCAACACAAGTGCAAGTTAGTCAGTGATGGGGAAAGTAAAATGAGAGGGGTGTTCCTGATCACTTGTATTTAAAGGCAAAGCATTTCATATAAAATTATTATCCATATGGATGGTCCTAAGAATAAATTTATAATAGCATCTTGAAATAATTATCTTTGTCCCTGTCTTTCTTTATAAGCAAAGTAAATAACTAGACAAACAAATATTTATTGAATTGGATCTATGTAGAGGCAGAAGAGCTCTTGAGCCTTCAGGTTAAATCTCCTTTTTTTTCCCAGAAATAGTCATTTATTTCAGGCCTGAATTATTCAAACAACAGCCTTGACACCTTACTTCACTTGACCTGTTAGATAACTCTACTTTGACTCTCTAGTAATTCTTCCATACATTAACCTGGGATATTTATATTTTCTGTTCAATCCCAACATATTTGACTTACTTGCTTATAATTTTGTCAAAGTAGACAAACTGAGAAATGTAATCTATGGTGTCTGAGCAAAAGCACTTCCCATATCCTTAGCACTTAACCAAAAGAGACAAGATTTTTGCCCCTTGAAAATACTGGTTACAAAGCTGAAATTCTAGTCCACAATTGGCAATTGAGGACATACTGCCTTATCACTTCATACTGTCTTTGACAAAGTGTGAGCCTCAGCAACATTTTGTTCTCCCAAGTACAGAAGAAGTAGCTTTAACACTTCAAATTGATTGCTAGGAAGTAAAGGAAGTATAAAGTAAATTAAATCTAAGGTGCCATCTTGCAAAAGAAAGCAGATATAAGAAATTATATGTCTATCTAGTTTTAAATCACAATGATCAAGGTCCACCACTATTTTTATGAGTCCAAACCCTTGCCTCATTTGTTTCAAAATCTTCTGGAACAATATATGGGAGAGCAAGTGTTACATATGGAGCCAGAAGACCTGGGTTCAAATTCTGGTTCTTCTACTTATTATCAGACAATCATCAAAAAGCATTTATTAAGCATCTACTGTGCTGAGTATTGTGTTGGATTCTTGGGCTATAAATAAAATAAATTAAATACTTTAAGATTGTAGACAAATCACTCTCTCAGTGTTTCAGTTTCCTCATCTACAAAATGAGGGGGTTAGACAAGGTGACCTCTAAAGTCCTTCAGCTTCTGAATCTATGATCCTTTTTTCCTGCTGCAAAACTACCATCCCTTCATGTATTTTTTTGGCCAGGTGCCTTCGACTGATCACAAATGCTTCACCATTAGAGATAGCCTCCATTTGCTTTCCAGAGAACAGAGAATTTCTGTACAACATTTTTGCTTTGAACTTGAATGCATTAGCAATAACATTACTAGAGTTAATTATAACCTATTGGGACTAAAATGTATAGTCATTCTACCTAAGTAAAGATAAAAGAAAATAACCACTAAAAGGTGAGATCTATCCTCTTTAAAGGTGTATATTAATAATCAAACCTTAAAACAGTGAAATGCTGCTAATCTTTTATAAAGTTGCAAATTGAAATTCCCAAGAGAGCTTGAATGATTTGTTTAACAATGAGTTTAATTCAGCAGAATCCCACTTGATCATAAAACTATTACACTCATAATAATCCTTGTAGCTATTGGGAGACCCAAATTAAAACTCTTGCTGATATTTGCTTAAATCTCATAAACTGTATAGAATTAGAAGATACAGGTGGTGTATATTTACCATGTTCTTTCTGTCTGAAAATTTCTTTAGTGCAAAAGGATAGGTCAAAAAATGTTATCATGTTCATTTGTTCCCAGGCATTCTTGTTTAAAACCCAATCATTAAGTCTTCCTGGTATTTTGACAGACCTGTATTAAGCTCAAGCAAAAAAATATTTAATTGATCATCCTTAATAAAAGAATATGTCTTCTACCTTCTAGAATAAAAAACTAACCAGGATAACAAATTTCTAAGCTATGTGTTTGCATATGTTTGTGTGCAGTGTGTGGGGTAGGAACTGTGAGGGGGTCAGGAAGGAGGCAAGAGAGATACTTCTTTGTAGGGAATATCTAATGTAAAAGGGCAAATAGCTTTCATGAGAAATTGTATTCACGGTACAACCACAATTGTTACAGACTCACAGACGCAAGATATGTTTTTTAAAATGACATCTATTTAAATAAATTCCCACTTCTACAGCCATCTATGAAAAAGTGGCAGAATCTAACATTTTAAAGTCTTGGAATGACTACTGCCTCATGAATATTCCATCACTGACAGTTGCCAGGATCTTCAAATCAGCAACAACAGAAGGTCAAAAAGAAACAGAGAACATATTACTGAGTTTGGGGTAATTTTTGTTAGGTAAATTTCACAATATGATGGGTTATTGCACTTACAGTTCATATGCACTTAGAATGCATAATTCAGACACACTTGCTTGGGTCATAAAGTCACTCCCCAAACCCAGGTATTGTTTTTTTCATACATTAATTCTTTCAATAGTGATTTAGAGTCTCTACTTTTAAATTTAGAATTCTGGTGCTCATCTATGAAAAGCAATCTTTTATGAGTTAAAGTGAAAAAATTAAAAGCAAAGTACAATCTCCTGGAAAGAAGCAGATAAAGTAAGTGATGTGTCTAATTCAGTTTCAAACTGCAACTTTGCTTATCCTAATGTCAAAATATTTGATCAAAAATGTGCCACAAAAAACAAAACTGAATGACCAACAAGCAAAAACAACAAAATTTTAAAACTATATAAATTGTTTAATAGATCCCTATGCAAATGATAATAGTAATAATGGAAGGAGGTGGAATCCTTAGATAAATCAATGTAATTTCATGTTTTTTCCCCTATGAATAAAAAAAATCCACAACGTTTTACAATTCAGAGATTAAAGACATTTCAGACTTGGTGGTAATAATCTTTTAGTCATGATTCTGAGAGAGATAGAAATCCAGAAATGTAGTATACTAGAGAAACATCAGAAAGTCTAATATAGTACAAACTGATGAAAAGTATTTCTTCTGGACTTTAATGCTACATTTCCAACTTTTGGCTTGATATTGTTGCCTGAATATCCACCTTTATATCAGTCAAATTTATATATTCTGATCTAAACTCCTGCAGTTATTCTTTTCTTCCCCTCCTCTTTCTTTCCATTAACCTCTTCTTGACTTCACTATTTCTGCTAATCACATTGACTTTCTCTCAGCCACTTGAGTTTGAAATGTTGCCACCCTCTTTGACTGTTTCTTCTATCTCAGACATCCAGTCAATTGACAACAACCTTTTCCATTCCCAGTGTCAACCTGTTTACTTGGACTACTGTCTCCTAACCATGATCTTCATTTCAATTCTGAAATCTTTCTAATTCTCTTTGTATGCTGACTGCCAGAATCATCCTAAAATCTTTCAGATCATGTCACTTCCTTGCTCAAAGACTGTCATTGTCCTTTTAAGGAAGATTTTCTACCAAATGAAATCTACGTGATGTCTTCTATAAGCATCTCAAAATCCACAGATCCAAAAGAAAATTCATTTTTGTTTCCTCCAAGCCTACCCCACTTCTTAATTTCTTTGTTTCTGTTGTCTTGGGGCTTTTTATAGATTATTTTTATTCATAGGAAAAAAATTCATGAAATTATACTGCTTTATCTAAAGATATCACACCTCCTTCCATTATCACCATCCCAACAGTCAACCAAGTTCCCAATACTGTGCCTAATAAATGTGCTTTCATTCATCTTTTTGTGCACATATGGACAGAAATGTGTTTACTTTAACTATATTCAGAGTACCTGGCATAAAGTAGGCATATAGTAATTATTTAACAATCTGATAGATTGAGTCCCTTTAGCTTTTCATTCCATATCTTCTATACTCCATTCTCAATCTAATTTTCCAACCTCATTTTCCACTCTTTCCCCCAAGACATAGCCTATGCTTTCGCCAAATTGAATGACTTGTTGTTGTTGAGTTGTTTGACTTGTGCCCAACTTGTTGTGACCCCCTTTGGGGTCACAACCCCTTTGGGGTTTTCTTGGCAAAGATACTGAAATTGTTCTTTATTTCCTTCTCCAGTTCATTTTTATTGATGAGGAAATGAAGCAAACATGGTTAAGTGTTAAGCTCAGAGTGACATAACTAATAAGTATCTTCCTGACTTCAGCCTACACACTCTATTCACCAAGCCAGCTACATACCCTTGAATGACTTGTCATTTACCAAAAGTATCTATATCTCTACTTTAGGTCTTATCTTTTGCATATATAACCTTCTTCCTTTTCTTCTTCAGAAATCCTACTCATCTTTCAAGGCTTAACTCATATTTCACCTCCTTCATCAAAGCTTCCCTGAAACTCCTTCCAGGTGTTATTTTTTTATTTAGATCTTCTAAACTCCACTTTGTCTTTAACTTCCTTATGGCACTCATTATATTTAAGTTTTGTATTACAATTTCTTAAGTTCTTACTAGATTAAAAGCTATTTGAGGGCAAGTATTATAACTCATTTATCTTTTCCCCCTAGCATCTGTAGAGTACATCATAGAGTGCTTAATAATTTATCAAAGAACCGAATGAATAAGAAGGTATTCCCTCTTCACAGGTATTAAAATTAAGGGATTTGTTAGGCAAACATTATAAATACTCTTTAGGCAAATGAAGTATTCATATCACTTCAAACTCATTCACACACCAATCATTGATGGACAGAATAAATCACCATAGCACAGCAAGATGCTCAGAAGAATACCTCAGCTTTTGGCTAAATATAATTTATCCATACATTCCATATGATGATTCCTTATCCTTTCCACTTTCAGCTCCTTGCAGGCAAACAGCTAATCAATTCAACTAAAAATAATAATGGGAATGATTTTTTTTCTTTTCTATTTGTATTTCTGTCTAAGGCAGTGCCTGAGATACAGTATACATTTTTAAATGCTTGATTGAGTGTGGGTAACTGGTTGGTTATGTGGTATGAGGGATTTTGAGGAATTGAAGATAATTTCAAAGCTACAAATCTGGAAGAATGAATAATAGTAATATCTTTAAAAGAAATAGAGAAGTTTGAAAGAAGGAATGATATGAGAAGAAAAAGAATGAAGTCAATTTTTATAGTTGAAGAAACTGAGGAAAACAGAGATTAACTTGAGGTGACTTGCCTAGGGTCATACAACTAGTAAGTGCCTGAAACCAAATTTGAACTCATCTTCCTCACTTCAGGCCCACTGTTTTTATTCCATGTGTTACTTAGCTGCCTCAAGGAAGAACAAGGCTTCAAAAAACATGACATAAAAAGTATTCAAAAACTAGTTGGTTGCTGTCCTTTTTTCTCCAAGAAGACCAAAATGGCATCACTATGTTAGAGTTGAGTTGCAATGTAAACAACTGTGGCCGAACAGACCAACATGGGCTCAGTGTTCTAACACATTTGGAGTAGCTTTTCTAATTTTGTGCATCTCGCATTTCTTGTGGGTTAATTCAATTCTACTTTACTCATAAGGCCCAGCACCTTCTCTGATCAGTGTATGCCATGCTATGGCAATGTCTCCCATGTTATACAATTGATTCTAAACTTCTTAAGAGATACCTTGAGAGTGTAGTGGATATTAAATGTAGCAGAGAATCAAGATGGATGAGAACTGAGAAAAGATCATGCAATTTGGCAAATGAATTGTCACCGGTAACTTTAGAAAGCATAGTTTCAGTTGAGTCATGAGGTTGGAATACAGAGTATAAATAAACAACTGAGGAATGAATAAGAAGAAATTATGGCAGTCTCTGAAGACAGAATTGTCTAGAAATTTGCCTGAAGCAGAGAAGAAAAGTAAAAGATGATAGCTTGAGAGCATTGTAAAAAAAATTTTAAGGATAAAGGAGATGTGGAATATTTTAAAACAATAAGTAAGGAGCCATAAGGCAGGGAGAGGTTGGAGATTTGAAGGGGTGTGGGGATGATGGATGTGACCTTCTGCAAAATAGAGTGGAATCAGACCTACTTCTTGAGTAAACTATTTTGGAAATATTCATTGTCAAAAACTAAGAAAACAGAAGCAAAGGGAAGTTAAGAGAAAGTAAATAAGAAAAGAGGGTACTCTCATCAATTGTGCTTAATTTTCTCAGCAAAGTAAGAGAGGTATGGTCCTAACTTGAGTATGGGGAGGTGTGGTTAAGGGTCAGGGAGAGTGATGAGGAAGGAAGAGAAGAATTGGAATCTCTTCTGTAGTGAGAGAAAGATACAATTTGTTCCAATTATGTCTGTGTAATCTGAAATAGTTTATCATTTCCCCTGAATCAGAGAACATAGAAATTGAAATCATCCAACATCCTCACTTTACAAATGTAGAAACTAAATTTGGAGGGGACCGGGAGGACTTTAACTCATAAATGGCAAAGATTAAATTGGACCTGTGTCTGCTAATTATAAGTGCATCATTCTTATATCCCTCTCCTCTTATTCTATTCATTTTAGCTTTCAGTCAAACCAGATGTTGTTGTCACTGAAACTATAAAATACATGCTCTTAAATAAAATTCCACATATTGAAGAATATCATATCCAGCTCTTTAAAGATATAAGGGAAAAGAAGGATAGAATTATAAGATCAAGCAAAAAAATCACAGGCTTAGATTTGGAAGAAGCCATAGAATTAATCTAGACTGATTCCTTCCACTTTATTACTGAGGAAACTCATACTTAGAGAGTTTGCTACTGTCTTGTTATGATCACACACAGATAATTTGTTGTTCAGTCATTTCAGTCTTGTCCAACTCTTTGTGACTCCATTTGGGATTTTCTTGGGTAAGATACTGAGTGGATTGCCATTTCCTTCTCCAAATCATTTTATAGATGAGGAACTGAGGTGAATAGGGTTAAGTGCTAAGGTCATATAGCTACTAAGTGTCTAAAGCTAGATTTTAACTCAGGAAAATGAGTTTTCTCAACACCAGACACAGTACTCTATTTACTCTACCACCTGGCTTCCTATACAGAATAAGTGGCAAATCTGAAATTTGAAAAATAGCCTTCTACTACAAACAATGCTGAAGATTTGCACTGAGTGCCAGAATTCCTAGTTGTAAGCCTCTCCTTACAGAAGGTCTTTCTAGTCTGTAGCATCTATCAGAACTTGTACTTTACCAACATACTCTTCAATTATTCAGAGTCACTCACTACCATGATACAATGAAACATCAGAGTAGAACTCTAAGAGTGGATAATAATAATGATAACAATTCTAAGAACCCCACAAAATGGAACCATTAATCCAATTTTTTTTAAAGTTCATTCTTGTTAACAAGAACAAGCTAACTTCAGGCATATTCTGGATATGTAATAGTAACAATATATTATTATTATTGTATGTATATAGATCTTAAAGGCTTATAAAATACTTCACTTATATTATCTCAGTCATCCTTAAAATAGCATTGTAAAATAGGTATGGTTATATTCATTTTGCAGATGGGGAAATTAAGGCTGACATAGATTAAATTATTTGCCTGGAGTCACACAACTGGTAAATATCCAAGACACAATTTCAGAACAGGTCTTTTTGCCTTAAGATCTCTCATTTTATCATGCCAGCCAGCTGCCTTCTTATTCCATGTGAGGTCATTTATACAAATATAGTACAATAATCTATATTCCCTTACATTTAAATCAATACCTAGTAGAATGATGGTCCTAAGACATTATAACATTTTTTCAATCATAAAGAAAATATCAAATTATATATCATATATATAAAGAATATTTATAAATATAAATTATATATAAATACATACACACAAAATTATATAACCATAAAAATCTAGACTTACTAAAAAGCATTGATCTTGTCAACATTTCAACCAAAAGGCCATGGTACTTACAGGGTTAACTTTCAGCCAAAAAATTTGTTTAACCAGAATAACTGGAATATTTTGATCCATTTGATTCATCTTTATTAAAATAACTTAGTAACTAAAATATAAACTCATTTTCCTCTAATCAGATAGATAAATTTGGGTCAGAAATTTTAAATGTTATGATCTTTATTCTGAGAAAAGAGATTAAAATAACTCATTTTTTAAATTAAGAAGGTAACACAACTTTGTCATCTGCTTTGTTGAATGTCTCTCCATTTTCACCTGTTGATTAAGAAACATGGGATATTTTAAATTCCATTCTTTTATATTTATGCTGAAACTTATCCAGTTTGACATAGGCTTTTCATATGATATGTTCTTGAGCAATTCTAGGTTATAGTTACCAAAGATTTAGTCCTACTTAAAAATGTCTTTAAGAGCATGGATTATTTTCTTTCGTATATTATTGAAATAATGGCAAATCTACTTTGATAGGTTTTTGAAAAGAAAGACAGCAAAAAATTAATCAAAATCAATAAATTATGAACTCAAAAACTTTAGTTTTTGTTGCTTTTTTTGTTTGATTTTAGAGAACAAATTATTTTTTTAATTTCTTAAAATTATTTAGCAAATAGAAAATAATCTGTAGAGACACACATTCAAAATTATTCTTGGGCTAAGGATTAAAACCCTTATTTCTACTTGTGGGATACTTTTCAAATGAACTTTTAATGAGAAATGAGATTTAAGTTTTATTGTATTGATGACTGTTATCTAGGGAATGTGAATCCTGAACTGGCTATAGTTTTAGAGCAACTGTCCATTACAGAAACAGAAAGTTAATGTTATCATGGAAAGTAGAAAAGCAAACCCTTACTACTCAAGCAAATATGAGAATTAAGGTATTAAGCATTTAATTTGGATTTCTGCTCCTTTTATGTGTATGTATGTATGTGTGTGTATGTATGTATGTATATGTGTATGACAACAAAATGGGGAATGAGCAGCAATTTCAGGAGTTAAGAGTAACCTTCCAGTCAAATGATTACTTCATCAAATTACTATAGTTCCTGCATAATAAAAACTTAGTGGGTTAAATGGTCATGGAGACAAAGTATGAACAGACCATTGGAATAGAAGAATGGAAAAATTAATTTACTTAAACTTGTGTTTGACCTCAAGCATATAGAGTTAGCCCAACAAATTTATTTGTCTCTAGTCATTTTATGAGACTAGGGATTTATATTTTAATATAGCATTTTGAATTATTATTATCTTAAAACAGTTCCTTCATTTCTTTCAATCAAAAGTACAGCCCTATTTTTAGAACACATTGGGCCACTTGCTTCAAGTCATATCAAATCAATGCAGAGATGAGGAATCAATAAATTTCTGATTCTCTATCTAGCATTTCTGCAGGGCCCACTCCAGAGAGCAATTGAATCCATGAAGTTAGCAAAATAACTAACATATGCAAGCAGCATCTGAAGCATATTTAATAGGTATGTGTGATTTTGCACATATTTCAGTTCACTCAGACGTCTAAATCCAGCACTAGCAGAGCTCTTGTGGATATGCAACATTTTCATGGGGATCCAAAGCCATATGTACTCTTTTTTTTTTTCATTTGTTTTGGAAAGAATATGGATAACATCTTTCAGGTAACAATAATTCAAGTGAATTTCAAGCAACTTTGTGTCAATGTCAATTTGTAATATTTATTTAGCATAGATTAACTACTGTAGATTACCCTTTTGAAAACACTCAAGTTCAAATTCTTTAGACCAGTTGGAATTGGGGTTCTATATTTTTATGTGTGGTAGAAAAGGGAAAAACATGGGTGCTAGAGCCTGTTGGACTGGTCCACATTTGTTAAATTTTTGTCATGAGCCTTCACACCTCAAAAATCAGACAAGCTACAAATCAGGGCTTGATTCATTGTTTCATTGGTTACCTAGACTTAAGAAAGTGATGGAGAAAATGTCAGTAAATATTAATAATAATTAAACTTAAAAGTATGTCATGCTTATTCTTTCCCACCCATCCCCCCCAAAAGCCCATTCTAAAACATTTATTAATTAATCCCTGAGCAAGCCCCACCTGGATCTGCTTAGGTAGAACATTCTCATTTTTATACCCTCTGAACACTGAACAACATAGAAGATAGCTTGCTTACACTTTCTCTTCTCAGACATGTGTTTTAAAAAGAGAAAGTAGAGAGCTGCCTCATGGTACTGAGTTTAGTTTAGTTCTACATGTGTTGCTTGAGTCTGATGGATGAAAAATATTAAGAAAGTATTATTGACGATCATGCATTTATTATTTCACCTTGCTGATTAAACTATTTAGAAATAGTTTTTATCCAGGAATGGTTTTTTTCTTCCATATAGAATAACACTCTCAGTTACTAATTTGATCTATAGCATGCTTTCAATATAAATGGGTTAAAAAAAAAAAACTATGCTGGAAGTAGAATGATATTAGTGAGTGACAAAAAAGTGTTAATAGAGACATAAATGGTCATAGTTCTCTGTAAAAAGCCTGTTTGCCAGAAACAGGGATAGAAAAACTGCCCACAGCAATATCTACTAGGTGATCTACCAAATAGAAATAATATTGTGTAGTGAAAATTACATTTATAACAAAGATGTGCTTTCTTATTTTAAAATCATATTTAATTTAATGCATTCCTATTCCTCAAGTTCACACACGCGTGCACACATACACACATTCCTCTTACTTCACTTAGAAAATTAAACGGCAGTATGTTCTTATTTAACTTCCTTTATTTAAGTTAAGATGTGTCTATGCATCTTACCTTCATTCTCCCAAATAAAAAAAAAAAAAAAAAACTTCTCATCCCAGACAAATCCAGTGGTTTTAATTCCATCTTCTTCTACCTCTTGCTATCAGTTTTCCTCTCTCTCTCTTGCATCTTTAATTCCTCTTTCTTCATTCACCTCTGACTATTAACATATTCTGATCTCCCCATACAAGAAAACATCATTAACAATGAGTAAAAAGCCCTTTCTTCTACCCTGTACTTAAAACCTTTTGACTGTCTTTTCTTTCATTTTCAGGCTTGTTGAAGGAATAGCCCATACTTATTGCCTCCATTTTATCATCACCCATATACTCTTTGGGGGTCTTGGGATCTGGGGACTAGACCTGTAATTTCACAGGCATGAGGAACTTTCCAGTAAGGAAAGCCACTCTACCAAAGCAGAAACACACCAGTTTTGTAATTTATAGTCTCATTGCCTAGAAGCAATCATCTAAGACTCCCTTCTTAATTCCTTGTAATATAAATTTTACCAGTCTGCTGAAACTTCTCTCTTTATATTCCCCAGTAAGTTTCAAATACAGTGACTTTTTCTGAGTCACCTTTATCCCCGACCCTTCTTTAGCATTTGGCACTGTTGTATATCCCCTCTCTCTTCAAATTCTTTCTTCCCTTGGTTGCTGGGACACTGCACTGACCTAGTACCTTTCTAAAGTGTCTCAAATTACTCTTTGCTCTTTCATCATCCAGCCCTCTCATGGGCATTCTGCAACATTACTCTTCCTCTCTTGTCTCTATTTCTTCCTTCTTTGAGCAATCACATTCATTCCTGTGACTTCAAATATCCCTGTACACAATCATCTTTTGAATGCATTGTGATGTAGTAAGGACAAAACATCTTACTGATGATAATTACTTGTATTCATATACCATTTTAAGACATACAAAATGCTTTTGTTATCAGTGAGACAGAGTGAAAGGAGCACTGACTGATCAGAGGAAATGAATTCATATCCCACCTCCAAAACTCGTAATCTTTGTGATCTTAGGCAAGTCTTTAACATCTTATGTTACCTCATCTTTAAAAGTAAGTAATTTTAAATATATAGCCTTTGGAGTGAGACAGAGAGAGAGAGAGAGAGAGAGAGAGAGAGAGAGAGAGAGAGAGAGAGA
>JAJPUD010002019.1:327653-363366 GCA_023553655.1 Myrmecobius fasciatus | reverse complement strand
ATAAATCCTACTTGGTCATAATGTACTATCCTGGGGATGACTTTCTGTAATCTCACTGCTAAAATCTTATTTAAAATTTTTGCATCAATATTCATTAGGGAAATTGGTCTATAGTTTTCTTTCTCTGTTTTTACCCTACCTGGTTTAGCTATCAGCACCATATCGGTCTCATAGAAGGATTCTGGCAGTATACCTTCTGTCCCTAATTTCTCAAATAGTTTGTGTAGTATTGGAATTAATTATTCTTTGAATGTTTGGTAGAATTCACATGTAAATCCATCTGGCCCTGGAGATTTTTTCTTAGGGAGTTGGTTAATGGCTTGTTCTCTTTCTTTTTCTAATATGGGACTATTTAAATAATTTATATCCTCTTCTGTTAACCTCGGCAATCTATATTTTTGTAGATATTCCTCCATTTCATTCAGATTATCAAACTTACTGGCATAAAGTTGGGCAAAGTAAGTCCTAATTATTGCTTTAATTTCCTCTTCATTGGAGGAAAGTTCTCCCTTATCATTCTTGAGACTAACAATTTGATTTTCCTCTTTCCTTTTTCTTATCAAATTAACTAAAGGCTTATCTATTTTGTTAGTTTTTTCATAGAACCAACTCTTAGTTTTATTTATTAACTCAATAGTTTTCTTATTTTCGATTTTATTAATTTCTCCTTTTACTTTTAGAATTTCCAATTTGGTATTTAATTGAGGGTTTTTAATTTGTTCTTTTTCTAGTTTTTTTTCTCTATTTTATGCAAGTAAGCATCTAGAGATATAAAATTGCCCCTTAAAACCGCTTTGGCTGAATCCCACAAATTTTGGTATGTTGTCTCCTTATTGTCATTCTCCTGGATGAAATTATTGATTGTGTCTATGATTTGCTCTTTCACCCATTCATTCTTCAGGATTAGCTTATTTAATTTCCAATTACCTTTTGGTTTATTTTCTCCTGGCCTTATATTGCATGTGATTTTTATTGCATCATGATCTGAAAAGGATGCATTTACTATTTCTGCCTTTCTGCATTTGATTTTAAGGTTTTTATGCCCTAATACATGGTCAATTTTTGTATAGGTTCCATGGACTGCTGAGAAAAAAGTAAACTCTCTACTGTCTCCATTCAACTTTCTCCATAGATCTATCATACCTAACTTTTCTAACAATTGGTTTATTTCCCTAGTTTCTTTCTTGTTTATTTTGTAGTTTGATTTATCTAATTCTGAGAGAGCAAGGTTGAGATCCCCCACTAGTATCGTTTGGCTGTCTATTTCTTCTTGCATCTCTCTTAATTTCTCCCCTAGGAATTTGTGTGCTATTGCACTTGGTGAATATATATTTAGTATAGATATTGCTACATTATCTATGGTACCCTTTAATAAAATATAGTTTCCTTCCTTATCTCTTTTGATTAGATCTATCTTGGCTTTTACTTGATCTGAGATAAGGATTGCTACCCCTGCTTTTTTTTGTTCACCTGAAGCATAATAGGTCCTGCTCCAGCCTTTTACCTTCATCCTATATGTGTCACTATGTTTTAAATGTGTTTCTTGTAGACAACATATTGTGGGATTCTGGTTTTTAATCCAGTCTGATATCCGCTTCCGCTTTGGGAGAATTCATCCCATTCACATTCACAGATAGAATAACTAATTCTTTATTTCCTGCCATCTTATTTACCCAAGTTATGTTTTCCCCTTTCCTTTCCCCTTTCTCCCTTCCCCCCACCTCAGTACTTTCCTTTTGATCACCCCTCCCCAAACAATACTCCCCTTTCCTTTCCCCTTTCTCCCTTCCCCCTCTCCTCAGTACTTTGCTTTTGATGACCCCCTCCCCCAAACAATACTCCACCCTTTAGATCCCCTCCACCTGTTTTTACTCCTTTCCCCTGATTCTTCTATTTTCCCTTCTATTAGTTTGTCCCTTACTTTTCCTCCTTTCCCTCCCACTTCCCTCTAGCAACAGACAAGTTTCTATGTGAAATCAAATGTCTGATATACACTTTTAGAGCCCAACCTGATGAGAGTAAGATTTACACAGTGCTCGTCTCCCTCCCCTCTTTCTCTCAATTATATTAGGTTTTCTTTGCCTCTTCAAGTGATTTTACCTTGTTTTTACCTCCTTTTTTTTTTTAGATCTTATTTTACCACTTTTTCCCTCTTTTCCCCAGTATGACAACCTTTTCCCCTCTAGTTCTCTTTTTCATATTATCAAAGTAATATTTAGTTAATTATACCCCCAAACTTTGAGTATCCCCGTAGTAAAAATAAAGTTCTCAAGAGTCCTTTCCTTTTTACCTTTTTATGCATCTCTTGAGTTCTGTGTTTGGGTGTCGAATTTTTTGTTGAGATCCGGTCTTTTCATTAAAAATAGGTGAAATTCACCTATATCATTGAATGACCATCTTCTTCCCTGGAGGATAATGCTCATTCTAGCTGGATAGGTTATTCTTGGCTGTAATCCAAGTTCCTTTGCCCTTCGGAATATCTGGTTCCAGGCCCTTCGATCCTTCAGTGTGGAAGCTGACAGATCCTGACAGATTCTAATTATTGATCCTCGGTATTTGAATTGTTTCTTTCTAGCTGCTAGCAGAATCTGTTCCTTGGTGCTATAGTCCTGAAATTTAGCCACAATATTCCTTTGGGTTTTAATTTTGGGGTCTCTTTCAGGAGGTGATCGGTGAATTCTTTCAATGGTGATTTTGCCCTTTGATTCTACAATCTCAGGGCAGTTTTCTTTCAGGATTTCCTGGAAGATAGTGTTTAGATTCTTTTTTTGATCATGGCTTTCAGGAAGTACCTAGATGTTTTTAAGGAAAGTTCAGTTGACAACGTGTTGGGAAAATTGTAGGGGGATCTTATTAATAAGAGTTTGGGTGAAATGATCCCTGAGTTATCTTCTCTCAGGGTCTGTGATTTCCTAATGCTATAATAATGATAGTAAAAGAGACAAAACTTGAGAAAAGCATGATGTGGTTCTATAAGAGTGAATTATTATAACATTTAGTTACTCTCAGGGAAGCCCCAGGACCTACTTCATTTTTATCAGATCAAAGGAAATTGAAAAGCTTTCCCATGTTGTCATTTTCCCACTCATTTAAAATATATTTTTTATTTCCTTAGCTGTTATATTGATCAAGAAGCTGTCCAGAACCAGACTTTAAAGACAAGAATTCAATAATTAAAATACATGACACAGCAAAAAAGCAATCTCTTTCTACTGTCTGCTAGTTGCTGATTGATTGTAAACCGAAGAAAAAGACTGTGGCACATGCACAGACATGGCTAATAAATCCTCCCGCTAAGGTTTGGAAATTTAAGTGAGAAGGTGTTTCCAGTAACTACAGTGGATTTACATGTGTCTGAACTACATTGAGGACTTTTGCACAGATAGGTTACAGCTGAAAGATAAACTAGAGATTTTAGTTGGCAAGTAGATGGCATGATAAATAGAATACTAGGCCTGGAGTCAGGAAGATTTTCTTCCTGAGTTCTAATCTGGCCTCAGACATTTACTAATTATGTGAACCTGGGCAAGTCACTTCGTCCTATTTGCTTCAGTTTCTTTATCTGTAAATTGAGCTGAAGATGGAAATAGTAAACTACTCCAATATCTCTGCCAAGAAAACCCCACATGGAGTCACAAAGAGTCAGACACAACTGAACAACAAAACAACAAAAGATATTTTAATGTAGGGAGGTAAGTGTGACTTAATCGGTATCATTAAGATCTACCAAAATATATAGTGGAAGGTTGTATTTTGCTACAGATGTACAGGTTAGGAGATAGGAAAAAATCCACCATGGAAAGTAGGCAGATATGGCAGGAAGCATTTGAGTCAAAATCAGAGTAAAGAGATGGAGAGGTGATATGATGGTGAACATAAACTACAAGTCTTTAGACTAGCTGGAGGCACTAAAATGGATTTCTGACTCAGATCACACATCTAACAGAGGGAAAATCAAATCGTGATGGACAACTTTAGTAAACTGGGCATCTGCTTTGATTTTCTGTGCTAAGAGGGGAGGCAGTTTAAGAGGGATGGTATGCTCCAAAACAAACAGAGAAACTAATAGTATTACCACAGCTGATTTTGATGCAGAATAAAAGGGTGAAGTGGATATGATTGACTAGGACCCTTATCAAGAAACAGATTCAAAAGTACATGTATGTTTAAAAGATGTCACTGAGTATGTAAGAGAGACAATAGAAAAGAATTATAGGATCCTGTTAGTGTCATCAAAGCTAAATTTCCATATGAGCTTGTGA
Organism: Myrmecobius fasciatus; assembly: GCA_023553655.1. NCBI lineage: Eukaryota > Metazoa > Chordata > Mammalia > Dasyuromorphia > Myrmecobiidae > Myrmecobius > Myrmecobius fasciatus. The sequence continues at coordinate 359,104 of JAJPUD010002019.1, read as the reverse complement.
CAGAACAGAGAATATTCGTTTGGGAGTCAGGAAGATCTGGGTATGTGCATATCTAATCTTTGATATATACTGCTTGTATGACCATGGGCAGGTGGCTCAGTTTCATTGTCTTCATTTGAATAACAATAATATAATAATTCTTATAGTCCCTATTTCACAAGATGGTTGGGAGGTTCTCATGAGAGAATGTATTCAGAATGAGCTTTGTAAACCTTAAAAAGTATAGGCATAGCAGCTCATTGGCACAATGGACAGAACGCCAGCCCTGAAGCATGGATGAGCTAAATTCAAATCTAGCCTCAGACATTTACTAGCTGGATGATCCTGGGCAAGTCACTTAGTCCTGGTTGCCTCTAAAAAAAGGAAAGGAAGGAAGGAAGGAAGAAAGAAAGAAAGAAGGAAGGAAGGAAGAAAGAAGGAAAAAAGGAAGGAAGGAAGGAAAGAAGTAAAAAAGGAAGGAAGGAAGGAAGGAAAGAGAAAAAAAATTGTATACCTATTAGGAAAGGGGAAAATAAAGACTATCTATCCAGTTTATGCCAGAAGAAGTATTTGAACTTAAGTCTTCCTGATTCAAGGATAGTTCTCTACTTAATAGGCCACATTGCCTTTCGGCATTATGATATAGCAGCCAAAAGAACTATTTTAGGGTAGTTTCATTAATAGAAGCATCATATTTAGCTTGGAAAAGAGAAGAACCAGGCAGACATATTTTTATTGCTGTTCAGTTCAGATATGTCTTACAGTTTATGACCTCATTGAGGGTTTCCTGTCAAAGATACTAGAGTGGTTTGCAAATTCACACCCCAGCTTATTTTTCTGATGAGGAAACTGGGATAAACAAGGATTTTTTTTAATGTTAAGCTTCAAGATAGATTTTATTTTATTTTATTTATTTCGATTACATGTAAAGACAATTTTTGACATTCATTAAAAAAAATGAGTTTCCAGTTTTCTCTTTTCCCCTTCCTTCCCTTCTTCTCTAAAAAGATAATTTAAAATGTTATATATGTACAATCATGTGAAACATAATTCCATATTAGTCATGCTATGAAAGAAGAAACAGACCAAAAGAAAAAAAAATACAAAAAAAGATAAAGAAAGTGAAAATAGTATGCTTAGATCTGTTTTCAGACTCCATTAGTTCTTTCTCTGGATGTGGATAGCACTTTCCTTCATGCATCCTTTGGAATTGCTTTGGATCATTATTTTGCCAAACAGACTTTTCCAGAGTCTCATAGCTAATGTGTCTGAGACCAGATTTGAACTCAGGAAGGATTCCTGACTTCCTGACTGAACTACTGTAAAATAGATAGTGCAACCCCACCCCCACCTCCACCCCAGGGACTCATAATAGCTTTCAAGTATTTCAGAATAAAGATAATAACAGATTAGTGATCATATTCTTTATGTATATAAAGTATCAATTAAGTGGTAAAGGGTTAAAGGGTTAGACCTGGAGCCATGAACCCCTGGGTTCTAATTGTCAGACCTTTTGTGTTATTATTGGTGTTAGTGAACATTAATTAGTTAATTAATATTATTGATTTATCTAAATAAATAAAATTATTATGAAATATTGTTGTTAATAAAGTACACAGCCAATAATATTGATATTGAGTGAATCCTAGGAGAAGAAGAGTTTGGATCTATCCCTATATAGATATGAATATTTATTATTTAAGTTAAATGCCTACTTATTGTTAAGTAGTGTTGAGCACCCAGGATAAAGAGTAAGGTAAAGAGTCTCTCCTTTCAAGGAGCTTACAATCTCATGGGGGAGACAACATGATTTACAAAGTACCCATGGTAAATTGAACAAATTAATGAAGAATATACTAAGGGCTTATTATGGTCAAAGTACTATGTTAAGTTCTGATGATGTACTAGAAAAATAAGACAGTGCTTAGGGCAGTGACTGAGACACAGTAAGCAATTAATAATTATTTTCTGATTGATAGCACCTGCAGGAGTGGTTGTCTGGCTATCTCCATAGTTGTTGCTTCCAAGGATGATGGCTGAAGGCTGGAGGCTGAAAGCATTTCAGGTCCCTGGATTATTTCCACCAGGATGGGAGGAGAGAAGGGTCCTAAGGTGATGGTGGTAGTGATGGTTCAACTTGACTGGCATACATTGCCTCCTGTTTCTCCTTCAGAGTGTTTTACTGCTTCACCCAAGCTGGCCTGCCTGACCTGTGGTAGTTGGTAGCAATGGTTCTGTCTCCACAAAAGTTGGCTCCCCAGATAATCGATGCGAAGGCTTTTCTGGAAGCTGTTAGAACTGGGAATAATTGGAGATAATCATAGTGAGAAAGCACTAGCATTAATGGTGATCAGGAGAGACCTTGCAGATAACAGAATTTATCAGTTATTTCTTGGGATACAGATTTATCTATAATATCTGCCTCCAGAGAAAGAACTAATAGGAGCATATATATATGTGTGTGTGTGTGTGTGTATATATATATATTTACATGTGTGTGCACATTTGAGTCTAATGGTAGGGATCTCTAGGGTGGGGGGATGGAAGAAAATATTTATAAGAGAATTTTATTACATGTTTACAAGGAATAGTAAGTTGTACGTAATAGATTTTCAGTTTCATGAGCAATCATCTTTTTAAAAATTACACTGTTATGCAAATACATTTTTATTCCATACATTTAAAATAAAATAAAGAAATTTTAAAAAAAAGAAAGTGGAATTTTAGCTGGGAATTGAAGCCAAGGAAATGAGGAGGGAGAGGAGAAGGAGAGAATTCCAGGTAGGGGGAGAGGGGTAGAAGGGTGGGAGTGCTATCCAGTAAAAATACATGGAATGGAGATGGAATGTATGTGGGAGGAAGAACAGTATCACTGGATTGTAGAATATGAGGAAGAAGTAAAACGTTAGAAGATTGAAAAGGTAGGAAACAGAAAGTTTATGGAGGACTTAAAAAAAAGTTAAAAGATTTTATATTTGATCCTGGAAGGTTGGGGAATCACAGGAGTTTAATGAATGGGAGAGGGTATGTCTCATGCATGGTCAGAACTCTGCTTTAGGAATATCAGCTTTTATAGACAAAAGATAGGGCATTTTCAGAGAAAACCACAGAACTATAGTTAAATTGTAAATGGCTTTCTTGGATCTCTAATTAACATATCTCACTCACTGCTGAAAAAAGCCCTGTTGCACATAGGCTTCAGAATCAAGGAATCTCAGAGGTAGAAGGGAATTCAGAGGCCATGTAGTCAAGCTCAAATCTGAATAAGAATTCTCTTAATGTCTCTTGGTCATCAAGTCTTTGCTTGAAAACCTTTTTTAATTTTTGTATTTTAAAATTGTATAATTTACCCACACATATGTTATGCAAATAAAATAAAATAAAATAAAAAAATGTATAATTTTATTATAAAGATTGGCCCCTAAGAAAAAACCCTAATAAAAGAAACCTTCACAAATTGTAGGTCTTCCTCCATTAATGTAGGTCTCTGTATTATTTAATATATGCTCTCCAGGGATTGCTATAGTTCTAAACGTCACTATCCTCTGGCCTGCCTGATAATGAGCCTTTCAGAAATAAAATGGTTCAGAAATAAAATAAAATTTGTCAGGTGACAAATAGCCCATTGCCAAAACCCTAGCTTTTTAAATTTTGGTTTGCAAACCCATATGGGGTCTTATAACAGAAGATGGAGATTATGAAATTAAGGATTATTATCAGAAAATGTTTGCTTTGCATACTATTTTATATAACTATATACTCTGGGTATAAAAACTTTTGGTGCGAAAAGAGATCTTAAGTGAAAAAAGTTTAAGAAGCCTTGGCCAATGCTTTACTTAATGACCTTCCACTTAGTAAAACTTGCTGGAGTTTGTTTTCTGTTAGCAGAGAGGTTCACTTTCACACCAGAATGAGTATCAGGGTGAGATTGTGGGGGAATAAGAGGGAAAATTTATAAAAATAGCTTATATTTATGTAATCTTTTGCAGTACAAAACACTTTCCATATATCATCTCATTTGATACTCAAGAAAAACCCTATGAAATTGTGAAAGTGTTATTATACTTATTTTAAAAATAAGGAAAATGAATCTCCACTAAGGTACGTGAGTTATTCAAAATCACAGGTTTACAGAACTAGAACTCAAGCCTAGATTTTGTGATTTTCACACCACTGATCTTTGTTCTATACCATAATTTGTAATCACTTTTTGGTATTTGGTCTGTTGGTATTTAAACATGCAATTGGCCATTGCTTACAAATTAATTAGCAATATGGTATTGTTTAAAGTAAATAATTTATAAACACAAGTGTCCCATGGGCACAGGTTATATGCTTACCTCTTATTTTTAGTGCCAGGGTATTAAAATGAAATAACAATGAAGGAAGGATGTTATGAGGCATCAAAGAAAAAAAAATCTGCTTGTAAATAAAAGAATTATTTGATTGGAAACAGTATCATATTAGTTGAAATAATTAAATATGAAAAAATTTTCTAAGTTGAAATCTGAATAATATAAAATATTGAATATATTAGCCATACAAGACATGTAAGTAAAAAATAATTTCCTTCTTTTGCTGAAGGTACACTTATTGAAAAATAATAAACAATATTCTTATGAGTAGGCAGTCACTAGAATTCATTTTACAGTTTGGAGTGGTTTTCTGTGAATTACAATGTAGAAAAGTGTATTATCTAGTGAAGGTTTATTTGTATTTTTTTCTTTTTATCTTTCAAAATTAGAAATAGGAGCTTACTCTGGTATATGTAGGATTTAGACTTTATGTAATAAATTCTAAAAATTATTTAAAATTGCAAATGAGGGGGTACCATTCTAAGAGAATAGATGATCTCTAAGATTTCTTCTAGCACTAAAATTCTGTGATGAAGTGACTTCAAACATTAGGAATATTTACTAAGCAAATTTGTGAAATATTCCTGGGAGGTCTTAAAAATTCTTTAAACATTCATGAGTTTGTTTTAGTTTTGTCCTGTTGGAAAGCAATGAAACAGATATTTGCTTTTATGTCCTTCGTAGAACTATGATTTAAAAGTAATTATTCCCATTTCTAGTGCATAACAAAACAATAAGATATATCTACATCCATGCATGTGCATGGATACATATATGTACAAAACATATATGTACACAAACATATATACACGTGTGTGTATGCATATATACATAAAAATACATAGTCTGTGTGTGTATAAAATAGCTTTGTACCAGTACCAAATACTGGAATGCAGGTGCTTTTCATTCCTTAGCTCAAGACTTTAATTTAGGTGGAATTTTATATGGAGATATTTTTCAGAAGGGAATTCCTTCTTGATTTATATAACACTGAAAACATGCTTTGTATCTTTATAGTGTCTGACATTTTTATGGAAATAGATTTCTGTAGTTCATAAGCCCCCACTGATGTGCTTTTTTTTCTTTTTTTTTTTTTTAACAACTTAACCAAGGAGGATACAGTTCAAAGGAAAAGATATTTAGACAGACTAATAATGTAAGTGACAATTTTTACTTCTTCACAGGGGTATATTTTTTCACCAGCTACCATACCCGCAGGAGGCAAGAAGATGCACAGAGTACATATACTACCTCATAGTATACATAAAATATCATGGCAACTTCTGTCCTCTGTTGATATCATTGTGCTATTCTTTGTTCCTCTCTTTTGGACACTGTATTGCCTCTCTGGGGTGTGGAATCTCTGCTTTCTACTATGCATTTCTGTTAATCTAGTGTTACCATCTGAAAATCTAAAGCTTCTCCAGAGACATTTGCTGTTTTCTGCTTCATTGTGCTCAATGAAATTGTTAGTGAGCTTCTTCCAAGTAAGGGAGGATTAAAGGTCTTTTTTTTTTTTTTGGCAAAGCTGAAGGATATGAGCTTTCATACCCAGCCATACCATCCACAAAAGCTAGCAGAAATCCAAGACTAAGATTAAATCTATTTTTGTTTTTAGTTTTTTTCCTATTTGGGTACTAGAAAATTTCTTTTTACTCCTATCAAAGCCTAGGTTATCAGCCTGAGTTCCACATTTTTGGGACTCTATTCAAAAATCTCCACAACTCATCTTCTTCCCCACTCCACAAACCTTTGAGATCTCCATCAGGATTAGAGCAGTGTTGTTCCATTCAACTCTCCTGACACTTCCTCCAGATCATGCAACTGAATCTGAGAGCCAAAGCAAAAAGACTAGGAAAGTCTTCAAGGCCATCATTCTTGCCATAGTTCTTCCTCTCCTTGTCTGTTCCCCTCATATGGCCTACACCAAAACTGAGTGTGGCCTGCAGAACCAGATTAAAATATAAGTGGGAAAAGTATAACAGATAAATAAAAAATATAATATAATGTAGATATGGGCAGTTAATTGATGTAGGGCCTGGCATCAGAAAGTATCTGAACTCAGATATTTACAAGTTGTGTGACTCTGATTAAGTCACTTAATCTCATTTGCCTCAGTTTTCATTTCTGTAAAAGGAGCAGAAGAAGGAAATGACAAACTACTCCTATATTTTTGCCGAGAAAATTCCAAAGGGGTTCATGAAATTATGGGCACCACTGAAATTATTGAATAACAAGCAGTATAGATGAGATAATTTGTTTTCTAAATCAATATGTTGTCCACAGACTCCACTGATCTACATATAGTATCATTTTTACTTGTATTCTGATGCCTGAGCAATCAAATAATTTAAGAGTTTGAAGGAACCAGTGGAAACTATTTTGAAGGATTTGGTTTGGTATCAGGAAATGAAAATGTTCAGTGTCTTATAGGCTGTTTAGAAGTGTTATTCGTACTATCATGAATCCTTTTAGTAACTCTACAGACAGAATTTCACAAAATTCAATCTAAAAACTGCACGAAGTAAAAACAAAAACAAGCATTATCTGTAATGGGATAAACTTGAAGCCTTCTTAATAGATCAAGAGTGAAGCAAAGAAATCCAATATCACCATTATTGATTTGATATTGTACTAGAAATGCTAGCTATTGCAATAAAATTAGGAAAGAAATTGAAGGAATAAAAATAGGCAATGAGGAAACGAAACTGTCACTCTTTGCAGATATTTGATAGGCTTAGAGAACCCTAGGGAATCATCTAAAATAATTGAAACAATAACTTTAACAGCATTGCAGGATATAAAATGAACCCACACAAATCAGCATTTCTATATACGATCAACAAATTCTAACAAGAAGGAATAGAAAGAGAAATTCCATTTAAAATAACTGCAGACAATATAAAATATTTTGGAGTGTACCTGCCAAGACAAACTAGGAATTATGTGAACAAATTACAAAATGCTTTTCTCATAAAGGCAAATCTATATAATTTAGAAAAAAAATTGCTCATAGGCAAGATGAACTAATATAATAAAAATTAAAATTCTCCTAATTTACTTATTCAATGCCATACCAAACAACTAATCAATTTGTACAAAAATATTCTTAGCAGCTCTTTTTATGATGGCAAAGAATTAGAAATTGAGGGGATGTCCATCAAATGGGGAATGGTTGAATAAATGTAGTAAGTATGTGATTGCAATCGAATACAAATATACTATATGAAATCATGAGAAAGATGATCCCAGAAAAGCTTAGGAAGACATATATGAACTAATTCGAAGGGAAGTGAACAAAATCAGGAGAACATTGTACAAAGTTCAGGCAGTAATGTAAAGATGATCAACTGTAAAAGACTTAGGTACTTTGATCAAGACAATGACCCAAGATAATTCATCCAAGTTATGCTATCCAAGAAAAATGCTATCCACCTCTAGAGAGAGAACAGATGAACGCTGAAGGCAGATTGAAAGATACTTTGTAAAATTTTTTTTTCTTTATTGTTTTATTTTATTTGTGTTTTCTTTTACAACATTGCTAAAGTGGAAATGTATTTTGCATGTCCTCACATGTATAATCAAAATAAAATTGCTTGACTTCTCAAGGAAAGGGATTGTCAAGAAGGAATTTTAACATATTTAATTTAAATAATTGGGAGACAATGAGATAAATAAAAATAACTTTATAAAACTACACTAAAATTTTTGGGCCATACAGTATGTATTGAATGACCAGAAGTCCATTCAATTGCATATTTCAATGTGGGAAATATGTGTTTTTCTTCCTTTTCTATAACCTAAGATTAATCATTGATATTTTCTTCAAGAAGTGCTTTGGAATTTGTTAGATGCAGGTAGCTCATTGATTGTTGAGATCAAAGGTTAAAATCAATACTAAATTCAGGAAAAAAGGATAAGTATAAGAAGAAATCATTATTTGCAATTACAGCAGTTCCAAAAATGGCCAGTTTAAACAAATTATATATTATAAAGGGGGAAATTTAAAAAAAGTGAAGACATTTATCCTGTCATCATTTATTAAAGAACTTTAACTGTTTTAAAATAATTAGCACCTAGAAATGAACCTAGAAATCCCTTACTCAACAAACTCAGAATCTCTTTGCAAAGTAGAGTGAAATAACAACCAAGGACAATAATTGGTTTAGAGAGAAAGCACACTTGCAAAATTATATAAAGGAGAACAATGGAAAATTATGAGAAATGTAGGCACAAAAGGCAATTTGGTATAGTGGGTAGAGAACTAACTTTAGAGTCAGGAAGATCTGTATTCAAGTCCAACTTCTGAAACATATTGTGTGATCCTGGGCAAGTCATTTAATCTTTTAGTACTCTAGGAAACCCTTTAAAAATAATAGCTTTTTATTTTTCAAAATACATGCAAAAATAATTTTCAAAAGTCACCCTTGCAAAACCTTGTGTTCCAATTTTTTCTCCCTTCCTCCCTCATCCCCTCCTGTAAACACCTAATAATCAATATATGTTAAAAATGTGCAATTCTTCTAAACATATTTCCACATTTATCATGTTGCACAAGAAAAATCAGATCAAAAGGGAAATAAATAAGAAAATTAAAAGTAAGCAAGCAAGTAAACAAACAAACAACAATAGTGAAAATACTATGTTGTGATCCACATTCAGTCTCCATAATTCTCTCTCTGGATGCGGAAGACTCTTTCCAACATAAGTCTATTGGAATAGCATTGCATCACCTCATTGTTGAAAAGAGCCAAGTCCATCACAGTTGATCATCACATAATCTTATTGCTGTTGTGTATAATGTTCTCTTGGTTCTATTCACTTCACTTAGCATCAGTTCATGCAAGTCTCTCCAGGCTTATCTGAAATCAGTCTAGGCAACTTTTTAAGACTATACACTGAAACAGAATTTCTTCACCCAAAATTTTTCTATATTAATGAAATCACTGGTCCATTCTCTATCTTTGCTCCTATAGTCACAGAAAAATAATGAGACTCAGATCTCAAAATACTAGGTAAAGCAAGGAAAGACTGCTTCTCAAGGAGATGAAATTAGGAAGAACGACTTGTCTGGATCCAAAGAAATCTGTCTTGGAGGCATCACAAGTTTTTAATCACCTAGGGATTAAATTTCAAGAGATCTCAGAGAAGATTCCAAAAGAAGAAAAAAAAGTTCATGGATGATGCTTTTAGGAAGGAGAAAAAATGTGAATGAGAAGGCTTTCTCATCGCTACAATATATGTGAGAAGAGTTTGTGTATACATAAATTATATCCTTGGGAAAAACTTGAGAAGGTCACAAGGATACTTTCAGAGATGATTTTCTACAGTGGACAGTTTTTATAGTCAGTGATTGACAGATATAGACAACTTAAGAACCTGATATGTTTCTATTTATTTATTTAAAAAAACAATTTGACAAAACAAAATGTAGTCAGATCAGATATTCTTAAACTCTTTTGTTTGCAAAAGGGGGTCCTTTGGAAATCTGGGGGGGAAATGAATGTCTTTTCAGAATGGTTTTGAATGTATAAAATAAAAGAAATGGAAATGGTAAGGGAAACCAATTATAATGAAATATAGTTCTTTCTCTGTCTTTATCTCTCTCTGTTTTTGTCTCTCCATCTCTCTCTGTTTCTCTGTCTCTTTCTGTCTGTCATTCATGGATTCCACATTAAGAAATTTTGTCCTAAAAACTATCCCCCAACAAATTGTCAAATCACATAAGATTTTATTGCAGGTACTTTCTCAGAATTAACTGTTCAGTAATTGACTAGAGAGCCTAAACAGGAAACATGTATGGTCACCAAAAGTGTTCAACAGACTCATAGTGGTTGTTTTGCATGGAATATAAGTAGTAAAGAGATTCTGTAGTGATGAAAGGTTCTCTAGATGCTACTCTTGTAGGTGTCACTGTGCTAATTACATTGGGTTGTGAAATATTATAGAACATTACAGGTCCTTCTCAGTGAGATGGTAATTAGAAAGACATCAATTTACAAATCCAATCTAGGAATGGGGGATGAAAAATAAAAATTACCCATTCTATGACTTGTAGTTGGATGAACAGTCCACTGGATAGATCTATTAGACTTTTAAAACTTAGGGCAGAAGCACAGAAAATTGGACAAAGAAATGAATGGTGGAGCTCAGGTTGGATCACATTTGGCAAACTGAAGTGTTTTCAATGATTCCCAGCTTTCTTCTGCCAAAGAGCACCTTGTTAAGACAAAAAAAAAACTTTATGATTTCTCCCAGGGATACTATATGAAAGCAAATAAGGGAATTCCATTATCTCAGAACCATAAGCATTATAGGTCTTCACAGTGCAATAGAAGACACATGAAAAGCATGGAATTGGAACTTATTACCCAAAATGATTTCTATATAATAAATACAATAAAAATCAAGGAGGTAGTGTGATATAATAAAACACTTCATATGAAATTAGAGTACCTGTATTTGAATGCCACCACTTTTGCTCAGTACCTATGTGACTATTGGCAGTTAAACTTTCTGAATTTTACTTTTCTTATCTATAAGACAGGGGATTTGGAAAATCGGATCTTTAAAGTATCATATCACTCCAACTCTAAAGTCATAAATCTGAGCAATAAGGTACATAGGCACTCATCTAATCCAATCCATTCCTTAAAGAATTCCCAGTATAGGGGAGCATTCTAGGAAGATGGCAGAGTAGGTTGGTAAATTTCAAGTTGTCCAGATTTCCCCCATAAATAGAAAAATTTTGCACCTCAGGGTGAACATAGACTCATGAAAAATCAAGATGTCTGGGACAGAACTTAGGTCTTCCTGAAACAACCAGAGATCTGAAGCAAGGCCCCGGGCTAGGGATTAACTTGTCTAAAGTGCAAATATCTCTAGGCTAGTTCCACACAAACATCTGGGCTAGCTGGGTGTGGCTGAAGCATCTTCAGGAGCCACAGAGACTTTTACCTGTCAGAAAGTTCTGATCAAAAAGAGAATCTTTACACAAAAAATATAAATAATCCTAGAAAATTGTCTTAGAATGATTAAACATGAAGGGAAAGTAGAAATAGAAAAAAATCCACCAATCACCGCCTCAAAGAGATCCTTTATTGAATACACACAGGAATATTATTGCCAATATTATTTGAAACTGCCAGAACAAAGAGAAAATTTTGCAAGAAACAATAAAAAAACAAGTCAACTATGCTGGATCTACAATTAGAATTGTACAAGTCTTATTAGCAGCTACAGTAAAAGACCACAGATCCTGAAATCTACTAACAATCAAAAGAACTAGGCCTGTAGCCAAAAAATATCATATTCAGCAAAATTATCTATAATCCTGAATAAGAAAAAAACCCAGACATTCAATGAACTTGCATATTTTCAGGATTTTCTATCAATCAAATCCTGAACTTAACAGAAAATTTACTATATAACAGCCAATAGGAAAGATCAATTTTAAGAAACTTAACATGGAGAAACTGTTTAAACATGGATAAATTATTTGTGGTTTATATATTTATATATGCATGTATATAAAATTCACATCAACAATGGGGTAGCTCAAAAGAAAGACTGGTAAAGCTATGGTAAAAATAACAATTGTATTATATAAATGAAGTACAGAGGAAGAATAGACATAGAGGCCCTAGAGTGGGGAAGAGAGCTCATAGGTCTGAAAACCTACTCACATTGGGAATGGGTTCAATAGATAACACTACCTAAATTCCACAAAGGGTATAGCATCCTGTAGAATCTATAAAGAAATAAGGGGGGAAAGGTAGGTGGATGGGGAAGCAAAAGCTGAGGGAAGAAGACAAGGGAGAGGTCCTTGGGTGGGGGGAGGCTAAATAATAGCAAAGCAACTTATGGAGCAGAAGTTAATTAAACAGGCAACAAGGATAGGAAAGACATGTGTATATGTGGGGTGTGTGTGTGTGTGTGTGTGTGTGTGTGTGTCTATCTTTTCTTAAATGAGGCTTGCTTGGGAGTGGTGGGGGGGATGAAAGGGAGAAAAAGAATAAAGTAAATAAGGTGAGCAGCAGAGAACCAAAAAACAATTTACAAGAAAATAAAGAAAAATGGTCATTCATGAATATAATTTCTATATCTATCTATCTATCTATTTATCTATCTATCTAACCTTTCTTGATCTGATAATTTGTTGTTATGTGTTTTGAATCCTCCCTTATGTTTTGCTGGACACATGACAATGTTCTCTTTTGTTCTGCTTTATTTTGTTTTGTATTTCTTTTCTGTTTCCCCTTTTTTTCTTACTCTTTTTTAAAAATAAAATTAAAATAATAAAAAAATTTCCAGTACAGTCTGTCTGACAAGTGGTCATCCAGCCTTTGCTTGATGAACTTCATTGAAGGGAAACCCATTCTCTCTTGAGGTAGTCCCTTCCACTTATAGGTCTGATTGTTAGCAAGCTTTTCTTTACATGAAGCCTAATCATTCTAGTCAATAATCCTGCTTCTCTCTGGCTCAGCAAAATAAGATGAATAACTCTTCCATGTGATAGCTCTTCAAATCCTTGAAGACCACTCTTCAGTCTTGACTGATCCTCCCCTCCCTACTGGTCTTTCTGTCCTCAAATTCCTGTTTCCCCTCTTAGCTGTGTAGATGTTGGAGAGAGAATGAAAGATTTTTAAATAATTGATTTGTTTTCATTGTTATTATCTCCAGTGCCTGGTGAAGTACTTTTGCAAATGTTAGTAGAATTGAACTGAATGAGTTTCCCTTATTTCTCCTATCAAGGTGAACATTGATAGTTCTTTCAATCCATACTCATAAAGCGAAGATCTCAAGCAACCTCTTGTTTTGGCTGACAACTTCCAGATACTCTCATATTTATCAGTGTCATTCCTAAAAGGGGACTTAAAACATTTTACTCTATATAATGAGGACAGAGGCCTCTGAGATGGCAGACATCTTTCATCACTTTTTTAGTCTAGTTCTCACTTTCACTTCTTTACTTGTGATATCAGTTAGAAGCATGAGAGATGAAATGTAGGCAGGAATTCAATGCAATCATATTGTTGTCATAAAGGATTCTGAGATATATTTTTCATAATCATCCTGCCTCTTCCTAAGTAAATTTAGTTTTTTTTCTTATTGATGCAGCTTGGTTCTATAGAGAAGTTGAAATGATGTTAAAAGGGGAAAACAGTGACATATAAGAATAATGTTAGAGTAAATATAAATAGTATGAGTGATGAAAGGCCAATTTCATTCCATTAAATCAGTGTGAGGATAAAGACCATTTATGTCATACACATTTCAATATTTGAAAATGTGTCTGGGGAAAATGTTTTTTTTGGGAAGATAAGGCAATGCACCCAGAATGGCAGTGGCCCCAAGTTGCAGCTGTCAAAAAAAAGTCTGCCAAAAGGGACTTGATTCATTACACTTGAAGCTTTCCTTTGTTCATTAAGATCTCACCAGATGGGAATTCATGTTTTGAAGGCAGACTTCAGCATGGAATTTTGTTATGACATTGATGAATGACTATCTGAATACTGATGTGGAAATTTTGCTCTAACTTTTCAATTTATATCAGTTCAGGTCATAATTTTAACACTTGGTAATGTAGATAGTTGAAGTAGAGCAAGCCATATTTTGGTTGAGTGACCAAGGTACAGTATCTTTTAAGCTTCCCCCAAAAAACATGTCCAACTCTCAAATTTTTGAATTGTAAGCTGTTGTGAAATGCATGATTTTTTAGTGGAAATAATTCCTTTTAAAATCGAAACACTTTTCCCTCTCTTCTTGGAGTACAAATAGAAAGACAATATGGACTCTGAGAGGTAGTAGATCTGGTTTTTAGGCCCCATTGTTTTACTTTTAGGGTATTCCCTTAAAACCTGCAATCCTCAAGGATTTCTTTAAAACCTATATCTGTTTTCCAGAGATGTACTCTAGGTAGTTCAACATAATTTAATTTAACCAACATTTATTAAACACCTGTTGTATACCAGGAATTGTAAATGCAGACTGAAATAAAACTTTTCCATTCAGTGAAAGTATATTATACTGAGGGAAATATTGAAATTGATTAAGCAGAGCAGTGACATATTTAGATCTGTGCTTTAGTACAGTCACTTTAGCAGCCATATGAAATGGTTTGCAAAGGGCAGAAAACAATTAGGAGCCTATTACAATGGGCAGGGGAGAAGTGATGTTGGATTTAACTAGGGTTTGGATCTATGCATGTATATGCACATATCCATGAATGCATATCTTGGATAGTTTGCTAAGAGAGACAAAGAAATTTGGAACAAAAGCATTTGGTGAGATTGAGCCAGCTGTTATTTATGTAAATAAAATCTACTCATCTGTAAATGAAAATGAATAGGTATTGGGTTTATGGATAGCAGGATGAAAGTGAGATTGAAGAAATGTGTTGGATTAGGAGATGGAGGGAAGGACCTTGACAGCTGCTAGATATGACAGCACATATATCAGGAAAATTATTATTGAGTATTCTGTTGTTTCTTTGATTTTCATGAAATGTTTATAACATTTCTGTCAAGAGAACTAGAGCAGAATTCCTACTGAAGTTAATCAGAAATATTTCATAAATAGATTACAGTCTGAGATCTTTATCATGTGATTGAAAACATAACCATGAACTTTGACAACTGTATATCAGTTATTCTAGAAGTAATGAGGGTATTTACTTAATAAAATATTTCATTGAGTTAATTTATTAGAGCTGTGAGATCAAGGGTAAAATCATTAAAAAAAGATTTTTTGATCCTGTTGCTTTTAAAAGACACTGTATTTGTTAAAGTATGAGAATGTTTGTATTTCAAAAGGGGGAAATGATGAGTCTAAAAATTGTTAACTGAACAGATGAAGAAATAATCAGGATGAGAAGAAACTACCATGGCAAATCAGATAGAGCTCATACTGATTTATTTCTATTGAGAAGATTAAGATTGATACTGTATCATTTTTTTAATTGATTCTATTTAAAAGTAATTGATTTTGTCTCATAACTGCTTAAATTTTCTTGTCTCAGAATTTAGTTCAGGATTCAGCTGATCCGTAATGGGTTAATTCTAGAAATTCAGCTTTCTTGTCTCAAGGAATTTTGCTTACCTTGGAGAGTATGTGTGAAAGAAAGGGAGCCAAACCTGATATCTTTACTCTACTAAATTATACTTCAAGTATGTCTGATTTGCTGTCCAAAAGTCTGGGCTGCTATTTCTCACCTACTCACCTAGACTCAAACAATTATGTGTATATATATATATATATATATATATATATATATATATATACATATATATATGTATATATATATACACAAAAAAACTAGAGATTATAACATTCATTAAAAATGATCTCCAGTAAACTGATTATCTATAGTTTTGTTGTTGAGTTTCAATCATGTCCAGTTCTTTGTGAATCTATTTTGAGTTTTTCTTGGCAAGGAAACTGAAATAGTTTGCTATTTTCTTCTCCAGTTCATTTTTACAAATGAGGAAACCGAGGCAAGTATTAAGTGACTTGTCCAATGTCACACAACCATTAAGTGTTTGAGGCTGGATTTGAATTTAGAATTTCCTGACTTTAGACCTAGCATTTTTCCACTAAATCACCTAGCTGTCCATGTCTATAGCTTAGATAAGAAACTATTCTTATAGCAAGTACTATGTGGTATAGTGGACAGAGTACTGGACTTGGAGGCAAGAAATTTGGGATCCAATAGTTGTTATTTATTTTACCAGCGGTAAAGTGCCCTGTGGGAAGAACATTAAACCTTTGTTCAATCTTGGTTTTGACATATTTAATACAACAATAAGAGCTAGCATTTCTGTAGTGTTTTAACATTTGCAAAATTCTATGAATGTTATCTTATTTGTTATATAATGTACAAATATAATTAAAAACATTTATTAAGTACTTACTTTGTACAAAACATAGCAATGGGGCTATGTTTTGGTAATGGGCCTGAGAAAGAAGGGAGAAAAAAGGATCGCAGGATCACAAGTTAGAGCTGGATAGGAATTTAGAGTTCAATTAGTGCTACCCTATCCCCTTATTTTACAGATGAGGAAACTGAGGTTCAAAATTACCTGGATAATCAAGGGCAGGGCCACAATTTTAACTAAAGTGTAGTTACTGCATTATGCTGATCTATTTTTGGCTAAATATAATGCAAGATTGGGAGAGTGTCAGTATAAGGAGAGCTGTAAAAAAATCATGTTGATCTAAGGAATATTTAGTTTCACATAGATGCGGGATTAGGAGTGAAGATGAGAGAGAAAGAGAGTGAGACAGACACACACACAGACAGAAACAGAGACAGAGAGTGAAAATAAAAGAATAACCAATGAGGCAAGTTTCTGATGGCGTTGTTGGCATTATAATCAATTACATAAGTAACAGGGTTAATCTTGGAAAGAAGGTAACTCTTTTCCTCTTACCCACTGTGTGACTTGTCAGGGCCTCAACTTTCTCATTTGTAAAATGAAACAATAGAAGTATTTGATCTACGAGATTTCTTCAGCCTTTAATATTCTTGCCAAGTCTGTGTGAAAATATTGGAATTTACATATGGGCAATTGCAGCTGTAGGACCACTTACTTACTAAAATGATTCTGAAATGAAGTAACATAATAATAATAAAATAATTTCTATTTAATTAATTATTTAATAAATTTAAAAATAATCTGGAGGGGGTGGCATTCTTAACTATTTTAATCAGTGACTTGGATGTTATTAGGAATATATGTCACCTTCATATTTAACACAGGTAGAATTATTAGCTTCCTCTCCCCAAGTGAGTAGAATCTAGAGGGACAATCTTAAAACAATTCCATCAAAAAAACAATGGTGTTATCTCACATACAGGACCCTGCTGAGAATAAAAATATACTTTTAGATATATGGTATCTGATCAGATAATATACACAAAGCATATGGGGGAGCATGTGTATGTGTGAGAGAGAGAGAGAAAAAAAGAGAGAGAGAGAGAGAGACAGAGACAGAGCCAGAGATAGAGACAGAGACAGACAGAGACAAACAGACAGAGAGAGACAAAGATAGAGGAGAGAGAAAGAGGAGTTAGACAGAGATAGAGACAAAGAGACACAGACAGAGAGAGACAGAGGGAGACAGAGAGGAAGAGAGAAATAATAGGGATGGGTGTTGGATTTTATCAAATGCTTTTTCTGCATCTATTGAGATAATTATATGATTTTGTTAAAACAAGAAGATTGTGGGAAAAAGTTAATCAATTAGAAAATGAGGTACAGAATCTTAAAGATGAAAATAATTCATTGAAAGTTAGAATTGGACAAGAGGAAGCCAGTAAAGCTATGAGAGATCAAGAAATAACAAAACAGATTACAAAGAATGAGAAAATAGAATAGACTGTAAAACTCATAAGAAAAACAACAGTTCTAAAGAACAGATCAAGAAGAGAAAACATAAGAATAATTGGACTGCCAGAAAGTTGTGACCAAAAAGAGAAACTTGACATAATAATGCAGGAAATAATCCTAGGAAATTGTCCTGGAGTGATAGACATGAGGAGAAAGTAGAAATAGAAAAAATCCACCCATCACCATGTCAAAGAGATCCTTTGTGGAAAACAAATAAGAATATTATTGCCAAATTTTGAAATCCTCAGATTAAAAAGAAAATTTTGCAAGAAACAAGAAAAAAACAATTCAAATATTCTGGAACTACAATTACAAAACTTATCAGCAGCTACAATAAAAGACTGAATGTCTTGGAATCATATCTACAGACAAGCAAAAGAACTAGGCCTATCATATCCAGCAAAATTATCTTTAATTTCGAATGAGGAAAAACATACATTTAATGAACTTAAATTTAACATTTAAGAGCCAATATCAAAGCTATTTTAAGGAACTCAACATGGACAAACAGTTTTATGTTTTTCTACTTGGGAAATGTATACTTTATGTTTAAGATTTACATCAACAATAGGGTAAGCTCAAAAGAAAGATTGGCAGAGTAAAGGTAAAAATAGTAATCATGCTATCTATACAAATGAGGTACAGAGGAAGAATAGACAAGAGGCATTACAGGGGGGAAGAGGTCTCATAGTTCTGAAAACCTACTCACATTGGGAATGGGTTCAATAGGCAACACTACATGTATACCATGAAGGATATAGCACCATGCAAAATCTATAAAGAAATAAAGGGGAGAAGAACAGATGGATGGGAAAGCAAAGGGTGAGGGAAGAAGACAAGGGAGGAATCTCTGGGTAGGGAAAGGCTAAGTAATAATAAGCAAAGTTTTGGAGCAGAATTTAATGAAAGTCAGCAAGGATAAGAAAGACGTGTATGTGGGGTTTGTATGTGTGTTAGTATGTGTATGTATAAGTATATCTATATATGTATGTATATACATACATTATATATATATATATATATATCTACATATGTATACATAAATATATCTCTTCTTGATTGTAGCTTGCTTGGGGTTGGTGGGGGGATGAAAGGGAGATATGTGTATGTTTATGTGTGTGTATTGTATGCATATATCTACATTTGTATATATAAATATATCTTTTCTGAACTATAACCTGCTTGGAAGTGCTAAGGGGGGATGAAAGAGGGAAAAAGTACAATGTAAAAAAGGTGTGCTTCAGAGAACAAAAGAACAATTTACAGGAAAGCAAAGAACAAGATGAACACTCATGAATATAATTTCTTCTACATATATATGCATATATATGTATACTTTCTTAAATTGGTATTTGTTTTATATACCAATTTATAAATTGATATTTGAATCCTCCCTGATGTTCTGCTGGGTACATGACAATGTTCTCTTTTGTTTTGTATTGCTTTTTTGTTTTTCTTTTTGCTTATTCTGTTTCTTAAAGTAAATTTGGAAATTAAAAAAAAAATAGAAGGTAATGATTCTTTTTGGGTATGGGTAGGATTAATTGGTCATTAAGTTTACTTCGAACTCTAAAACATTCTCACTATTTGATATCTAAAGAATCCAGGAGTATAGAGAGCAAGTTTGAGAACCTAAAAAAGTCTCAAAGAGGTAGAACAAAATATGAAACTTTTCAATTTTTTTGTGGTAAATAGATTGTTGGACTTGTAGTCAGGGAGACCTGAATGAATATTTACCACAGATGTTTATTGAATGATATTTCACTCAGCATTAGTTTCCTCATCTGTAAAATGGGGGGTAATATTAGTATCTACTTTACTTTGCAAATCTGAAAAGGCTCTGTAAATATTAGCTCTTCTCTTTCTTCTTCCTCCTCCCCCTGCCTCTTCCTCTCTTCTTCTTCTTCTTTTTCTTTTTCTTCTTCTTCTTTTTCTTCATAATATATTTAGGTATACTTAATTATTACATATATGCTGTAAAATTATGTTTCTGGAGTAGATAGGTAATATTTCCTGAATCCATTATTTTTTTTTCCAGAGGATACTTTCTATTGATGGAGCTATTAACCGTTCTAAGATTTATAAAGACTGGTCTCTAAAAGATGCTGTGGCTTAAAAATTAAAGCCAAGCTATAACTAGAAAATTTTGTACCCAGTTCAAGTCTATAAACTGTGAAAGGGAAAAGTGGCATAAAAGAAGCCTTCAGCTATGGAAGGTAGACCATGGCACTGAGGAGAAAAAGGTCATAGGAAACCATAAATCCAATGCTGAGAGGCTGCCCACCTCCTCCCTGCCTTCAACCCCAGGATAAGGGTGATATTTAAACCAATCTTAGCATGTAGTTATTGTATCTATTCACCTTTGACATCCAAGAAGCTTTATTTCTAGATTTTGAAAATAGAAAGGTCATACGGCAAACTGATAGATACTTTGGAGGAGAGAGCTAAAAGAGGGCTTAATGACATTGTACCATTCAAATCATCAAAAGAGACCTTAGAAATTAATTAGTACCATACCTTTATTTTATTATTATTTTTAATAATATTTTATTTTTTCTCAATGACATGTAGACAATTTTAGCATTCATTTTTACAAGGTTTTGAGTTCCAAATTATTCCCCTCTTTCCCTCCCCATTTTAAAAAATGCTAGGCCATTTGATATAGGTTATACATAAGCTATCATGTAAAACAAATTTCCATATTAATCACAGTTGTCAAAGAAGAAACATCAAAAGGAAAAAAAAGTATAAAAAAGAATGAAGTGAAAAAATGCTTCCATCTGCATTCAGAGTCCATCAGTTTTGTTTTTTTTTTTCCTTGTTGTGAGGCAACTGGGGTTAATTGACTTGAACAGGTCATAGCTAGGAAGTATTAAGTGTCTGAGACCAGATTTAAACTCATGTTCTCCTGATTCGAAAGAGGTACTTTATCTACTGCACCATCTAGCTGCCCAGTCCATTAGTTTTTTATTTCGATGTGGAAAGCATTTTCCTTCTATAAGTCCTTTGTGCTTGTTTTGGATCATTGTATTAATGAGAAAAGCTCAAGTGATTCATAGGTGATCATCACATAATGTTGCTGATACTGTATGCAATATTTTTCTGGTTCTGATGCAATTGACTTTGCATCAATTCATACAAATCTTTCCAGGTTTTTCTGAAATCTGCCTGTTCATTATTTCTTATTGCACAATTATATTCCATTACATTCACATACCACAGCTTGCTAAGCCATTTCTCAATCGATGGGCATCCCCTCAATTTTCAATATTTTTCAACCATGAAAAGAGCTGCTATAAATATTTTTGCACATGTAGGCCATTTCCCCTTTTTTATGATCTTTTTTTTTTGGATACAGACCTAGTAGTGGTATTTCTGGATCAAGGGTATGCACAGATTTTTGCCCTCCGGGCATACTTCCAAATTGCTCTTCAGAATGGTTGAATCAGGTCACAAATGCACCAACAATGCATCAGAGTTCCAATTTTCCCATATCTTCTCCAAAATTTATCATTTCCTTTTTGGTCATATTAACCCCTGTGATAGGTATTACTACAAAGTTATTTCTCTAATAAAAATGATTTAGAACTCTTCTTCATATGTCTATTGATAACTTTGATTTATTCATCTGAAAACTGCCTGTTCCTATTCTTCGACTTTTTATCAGTTGGGGAATGGCTTATATTCTTATACTGAATTATTTTTTTTTTACTAAATTCTCTATATATTTTAGAAATGAAGCCTTTATCAGACACTTGATGTAAAAACTGTTCCCCAGTTTTCTGCTTTCCTCCTAATTTTGTTTGCATTGGTTTATATAAAAGCCTTTTAATTTGATACAATCAAAATGATCTATTTCATAATTTGTAATGTTCTCCACATCTTATTTGATCATGAATTTTTCCCAAACCAGAGTTCTGACAGATAGACTTTTTCTTCTCTTCTAATTTGCTTACTGTCTAAATCACATAGCAATTTTCACCTTGTCTTGGTATATGGTATGACATGTTGCTGTATACCTAATTTGTGTTCTATTAATTTCTAGTTTTCCCCAGGAATTTTTGTTAAATATCCCAAAAGGTGAGGTCTTTGGTTTATCAAGCACTAAGTTACTTTAGTCATTTATTTACTGTGTCTTGTGTATTTAATCTATTCCATAGATACATCACACTTTCTTAGCTGGTATCACATAGTTTTGATGCTTACATAATATAGTTTGAGATCTGGTATTTCTAACTTAACTTTATTTGTATTTTTTTCATTATTAATTTTCTTGATCTTTTTTTCTTCCACATGAATTTTATTGTTATTTTCTCTAGCTTTATCAAATACATTTTTGGTATCTTGATGGGTATGGCACTAAATAAGTAAATTAATTTTTGGCAGAATTGTCATTTTTATTTTATTGGCTTAGCCTACCCATAAGCAATTGATATTTTTCCAGTTGTTTAAATCTGATTTTATTTGTGTAAAAAATATTTTGTAATTATGTTTGCAAGTTCCTGCATTTGTCTTGGAAGGTAAACTCCCAAGTATTTCATATTGTTTACAGTTATTTTAAATGGGATTTCTCTATCTTTTACGGTTGGGCTTTGTTAATCATATAAAGAAATGCTAATGATTTATGTGGGTTTATTTTATAATGTGAAACTTTGCTAAAGTTGATTTTAAGTAATTTTTAGTTGATTCTCAGCTTCTCTAAGAACACTATCATTATCTGCAAAGAGTCATAATTTTATTTCCTCATTTCCTGTTCTAATTCCTTAAATTTCTTTTTCCTTCTCTTATTGCTATTATTGATATTTATACTACTATACTGAATAAAAGTGATGATAATAGGCAATCTTCCTTCACCTCTGATCTGATTAGGAAGGCTTCCAGCTTATCCACCTGAAAGATAAAGCTTATTAATGGTTTTATATAAATACTACTTTTCATTTTAAGGAATTTTCCCTTTATTCCTATGCTCTCTAGTGTTTTTAATAGGAATAAATGCTGGATTTTGTCAAAAGCTTTTTCAGCATCTGATGAAATAATCATATGCTTTCTGTTGGTTTTCTTACTGATATAGTATTTATGTCAATAGTTTCCTAATATTGTAACAACTCTGCATTCCCAGTAAAAAATATTATCTGGTCATAGTATATAATCTTTGTGATATATGACTGTAATAATTTTCCTAGTTATTTTTTCAATTTTTTCATCAATATTCATTAAAGAAATTTTTCTATAATTTTATTTCTCTGTTTTAGTTTTGCCTGGTTTAGATCCATAATATGACACAAATGTGTCATAAAAGTAGTTTGGTAGGTTGGTAGTATTCTGCCTATTTTTCCAAATAGTTTATATAGAATTGGAATTATTTGTTCTTTAAATGTTTGGTAGAATTCACTTTTGAACCCATTTGGCCCTTGGGACTTTTTTTCCTAGGGAGTTCATCAATGGCTTGTTCAATTTGTTTTTTCTAAAATGAAGTTATTTAGGTATTCTTTTTTTTGATGCATTATTCTAAGTAACATTTTCTTTTCTTTTTTTTTCTTCCTGAGGCAATTGGGGTTAAATGACTTGCCCAGGGTCACACAGCTAGGGAATGTTAAGTGTCTGAGACTAGATTTGAACTCAGCCCCTCCTGACTTCAGGGCTGGTGGTCTATCCACTGGGCCACCTAGCTGCCCCCTAAGTAACATTTTCATAAATATTCATTGATTTCACTCTAGATTTATTTGCATATAATTGCAAATAATATTTCTTAATGATTGCTTTAATTTTTTCTTTATTGGTGGTGATTTCACCCTTTTCATTTTTTTATACTGAATATTTGATTTTCTTAATTCTTTTTAAAATCAAATTAACCAATAGCTTATCTATCTTATTGTTTTTTTTTCTCAGAAAACCAGCTCCTAATATTATTTTTTAGCTCAATAGTTTTTTTAAACTTTCAATCTTACTAATCTTGCTTTTGATTTTCATGATTTTCAATTTTTGCTTATTCTGCATTCCAGGATTTGTTTTAAGGTGTTATTTTATGCTCATTTGGAGGTGAATATGGGAGAAGAATGGTAATTTACTGCTTTCTTCACTATCTTGGCTCCCCCAATGCCTTTCTTTTGAAGTATAATAGATCTTTTGTGCCTCTTCAAGTGAAATAATTTATCCCATTCCACCTCTCCGTTCTTTCTTCACCCAGTGCAATCCTTTCTCATCTCTTAATTTTTTATATCATTTCCTCAAATTCACCTTATATCCATACCCTTGGCCTTTATATATTTCTTCTAGTATCAGTGATACACTTTTAAAGGAAAGAATGTAAACAATTTAGCTCCATTGAATACCTTATGATTTTCCCCCTCTTTTTCACCTATTTATCCTTCTTTGGTGTCTTAATATTGGAAATCAAATTTTTGGTTTAATTTTGGTCATTTTTTGAAAGCTTGAAATCCTTCTATTTCATTGAATATACTTTTTTTCCTTGATACATTATGCTTAATTTTGTCAGATAAGTGATTCTTGGTTGTAGCCTTAATTCTTTTGCCTTTTAGAATATCATATACCATGACCCCCAATCCTTTAATGTTGCAGCTGCCATGTCCTGTACAATCCTGATTGTGGCTCCTGATATTTGTTTCTTTCTGGCCACTTATAGTATTTTTTATCTTGGCCTGATAGTTCTGAAATTTGGCTATGATCTTCCTTGGAATTTTTATTTTGGGATTTCTTTCTTGAGGTGATTGGTGTAGTCTTTCAGTGCCTATTTTGTCCTGTGTCCCCTGGACACAAGGGTAGTTTTCCTGGATAATTTCTTGAAAGATGCTGTTTCAGTTCTCTCTTTGTTTTGTTCTCTTTCAGGTAGTCCAGTGATTCTGATATTGTCTCTCCTGGATTTTTATTCGAAATCATTTTTTTTCCCATGAAGTATTTTACATTTTCTTCTATTTTTTTCATTCTTTTGAATTTGATTTATTCTTAATGTCTCATAGTCACTGGCCCAATTCTGACTTTTAAAGTATTGTTTTTCTCAATTAGCTTTTGTACTTTCTTTTCCATTAGGCTAATTGTACTCTTTAAGGAGTTATTTTCTTCAATAAATTTTTCTATCTTCTTTTCCCTTTGCCCAATTCTCGCTTTTAAGTTTTCTTCATAATTATCTTGTATCATTTTTATTTCTTTCCCCAATCTTTTCCTTCTACTTCTCTTATATAATTTTTAAGCTCTTTTTTGAGCTCCTCTATGAGTTCTTTCTGGACTTGTAACCACTTCCTTCCTGTTTTTCTTTGGGATTTTTTCCATAAGTGTTTTGTTGTTGTCGTCCTTTTTTGAGTTTGTGTCTCAGTCTTCCCTGTCACATAATAACTTTATGGTCATATTCTTTTTTAATTTATTTTTTACTCATAATTTTTTGGCCTTTTTTCCTTTCTTTTAAATTTGAGTTTTGTTCAGATTTCTTGTGCCAAGGGCCACAGGCTTTGGCTATTTACATGGGGTTGCACTGATATTGTCTTGAGGCCCCTGGAGGCCCCTGGTGTCTGGGGTGCTGAACTGATAGGTGAGGTAGGAGGTGGCTGGTCCTGCTGGGGATTCTGCAGCTTAATTCATGCTGTGCTGTCTGAGGCCACAGAGCTGTTTTTGCATTTCTCTTGTGCTACACTGAAATCTGGCCAGGGCTAGGCTGAGACATGTGCTGGGACCCAGCTGTGGCAGCTGTCTATTTGCTTAAGTATCCAGAGGGTTGATGTCTACCTGCCATCTGGATGCTGGAAGTTTCCTCTTTGGGGCTATGCTGAAGTATGTGATGGTTCTCAGAGCTGTAGTCTTCCCATTCCCTTGGCTATGCTGAGGTACATGAGGGTCTTAGGGTTGGAGTTTGTCTGATTCATTGCACCGGAACTCCAGATTTAGGTAAGTTTGCTGAAATGGGGCTTGCTTCCAATTTGCTGGGATGCTTCCTGCATTGTGTTCCCCCTTTATCTGAGTGAGACAGACCTTTATTGCTGATCTAAGTTTCTTGGAAACAAAGATTATTTTCTTTATTTTTGTTAGTTCTGTTACTCCAAGATTTGTTTTGGGGTGCTATTTATGGTCATTTGGAATATGAGAGAGTAATGGTAATTTACTGTTTTCTCCACCATCTTGGCTTCCTCAAGTCCTTCCTTTTGAAGTGAAAACTACTGAGGCTTCAGAGAAGCTTCATTCCACTCTGATTAAAATTGAAATTGAGCTAAGGTGGAAGTGAATGGAGCTTTAACTCACTTAGGCTCAGAATCTTTCAGATATGAAAGGAATCTTAAATATTTTGACAAACTCCTTTGTTTTAGAGGAAGAAACAGAGACTTATAGTTAGTAAGAGAACACTAGAATCTGTTCTGTGGACTTCTGGTCCTGTATTTTTCAGCCAAGTTGTTGAAATTTGGTCTCACAAAGCAGTCATCCTGATCTAATAACTCAGAAAAGCAGCTAAAGGGAGTGGAAAGAAATTGATCTTCCACCTGGAGCCTGGCCCAAAGCTCAGCTCTCCATACCAAGAAAAGTTTATACTGAAAGAGTTTGGGAAAAAAGAGAAATTCTGAGGATTGAGAGGAGGCAGAGATTCCCAGGAGGGTAAGTCTTTCAGCAGAAGATGAGATACTAAATCAATTCTCTGCCTTTCTCCAGTTGAAATACCCATATCTTTCCATTAATCGTCTATAGGGGTAGATTGATCAGAAAATATTTAACTTAGGTGATTATATTTTGCTTTCAGATTGGTTAATAGAGGCCTGTGATCCTTGAAATACCCACCTTATGTCTTCCCTGGTTACCCCCTTTCATTTTTAACCTGATCTTTCTGCTTGAGTACCAAAGTTCTTGCCTCAGGATAATTCAGACAAATAAAGGTCTCAGGATCTGGGAGGTAGAGGTATTCCAGGAACTCTTTGTTCTTTCCTCAGGTAGGGGACATTTCTCCCTTTACTATCCCTCTCACCATATTCTTTTCCATCTTCTGTAGGAGCATACACTCTGCAGGCAAACTGTGGATTGAAGTTCTTTCACATTCGCCTGGATAACTTCTCTCAAGTTGTATACTAGGTATACTAGGAGTTGGTTTGTCACATACCAACTGTTGTTCCTCTCTCCCATTAAGGGCCTGAGTCCCTGAGAAGGGAACAAGATTACTGATTTAACCAGGTCTTTCTCCTACCCAGTAGGCTAGGCCAGGTCAAGCCAAATAGTTGTCCATCCAGTTTTTGTCTCTGAGTAAGGACACCTGAGTGAGAGAATAAACCTATCAGTTTTTTTTCTGTTGTTTTTCTTTTCTTTTCTTTTTTAAATGTTACTATTTTCACCATGTGGTCATCAGTTTAGCTCAGTCACTTGACTCTAGAACCTGCCTTCTTCCTTAGAATTGTTTATAAATTCTCTGTCATGTCATGCCCTTAAATTCTTGTTCTAGTTCAGGCTCTATCCTGAGAATATTGTATGGCTTTTCCTTAGATAATAGATATCCATTTCCGGATATATAGATATAAATATTTATATGGATATACATATATATACTCAAAGCCTTTTTGCAAGATTTGGTAGAAACATAAGACTTAGGCTATATTGTCATTAAGAACCCAGGCTCACTTTCATACCACATGAACCATCAGAGGGAAATGTTAGCATATTGACTCATATTCCATTGAATATTTTATTATTTATTAGCATGGGATCTTTTGAAATGTAGAATTTCTCCAAATTTAGGCCTAAAATCATTGAATATTTAAATCTCAGAATTTTAAAAATCATATGGGCCAACCTCTTTGTTTAACTGGCAGCCTGAGAAAATTAGGTAACATTCTCTGATGTTATACTTTTATTATATACTTTGTCTTTTCTACTTCACTTGATTTTAAATTCTAGTAAGGCAGAAATCATGTTTTAGTCTTCTTTTTTATCTTTCCAAGTACCAATCAGAGTGCTTTACTCAAAGTAACCACCCAAACTTTGCCTCTAAATTATTGAATTGCCTGAGGGCAGTCACACAGCCAAAAACTGTAGCACTGTGTCTGTATAACCCAGTTGTCCTGATTCCCAGGTCAGTGATCTTTCTTCTTTTCCTTGGTTTAACCACCTTGGTTTCTGATTCCATATTTTTCAGTAAGTGAAATTTAACAGGAGAAAAAAAGACCTTACAAAATTCCAGGAGATTTTGTCCTGTTTGAAGTGACAATAATTTGTGGTTACCCACATAATGGACTTCATAAAGGAGATACTTCTTTATTTATAAGTAGGAATTCCACATTTTAGACTACCTAGGAGGTAATTTGTGTTGTGTCAAGAAGAGTACAAGGACCTTTGAAGTATATAAGAGAAGCTGTGGGACTACCCTGAGAAGAATCCATCTTTAGAGTGGTGACCCATAATGGATCTTCTAGAAATCTCTGAGGAGTGTTTTCAAATGATGTTTTAATATATTTCCAGAAATGGTCAAAGTAAAAAGGATTCCAAGAAATGACTGTATACCATCTTGAGAAATTTTTATTTATTATCTGGCATTTGGATATTCTGGTTCTCAACAAATTTTTTTTTCTTTCTTTCTTTCTTTTTTTTTTTGAGAGAAAAACTGGCATATACATAAAGAAGATAAAAATGTGATCTCTCTTGCTCCTTTCTGTGTTCATTTAACACAACTAAGATTGGGATCAAAGGCACATTTTTCTCTCTTTACAAACAAGTGTGTACTTGAAAAATCAAAGGTCCATAAATGTAACTTCCAAAGAGACTTTTGAGGCCACTGATTCTAACTCCTTTGTTTTACAAATGAGATAATTGAATCATTGTAAATAACTTTCCCAGGGTTACATTGCTAATAAGTGTTCTGGTAGTTTTTGAATCCAGATCTTTTTGATTCCAGGTGCAGTATCTGGGTGATGAATTGTGCTTTATATAAACTATTTACTTAAGTTAAATCAGAACACACTTGAAATTTGCCAAGAAAGCTCAGTGTTTAAAGGAGAATTCTATTATGAATCCTTTTAGAAAATATAAAAGTCCCTTTATCAAGTGCATTATCACTTCTTCCCTTTCCTTTCTTATAAACCAATTCAGAGGAATAATGTATGGCTGTAATAAACAAAGTCCTTTTCTCTCTGCACTACTCAGAAAGCTGTAGTTATTTGGACTTTGTTGTTCAGTTGTGTCTGACTCTTATGACCTCATGCTTTTTGGACAAAGATAGTAAAGTGGTTTGCCATTTCCTTCTCTCTCTCATTTTCCAGATGAGGAAACTGAGGCAAACAGGATTATGTGGCTTGCCCAGTATCACACAGCTAGTAAGTGTTTTTGGTTAGCTTTGGACTCATGTAGAGTTCAAGTCTTCCTGACTCTAGGCCTGGTACTCTCCACTGGGCTACCAACAGCCCTTGGACTTAAAGGACTTGTAGTGTTATTATTTTCCATTTTGATAGTAAGTCCAAGACATTTAGCCGTTAAAACTTTTTCAGATAAGACCTTTCCCCCCTTTATCTGTGAGGCACATTGTTACAGTGAGTCACATCATTTCCATTATGCTATTAGGAATGCATTTCATTGCTTGAGTAAAAAAGAGAACTTACGTGAGTGTGTTAGGGTGGAGGGAGGGAGGTGTTACATCTTTCTACAATTGGGAAGTTTTCAGTTGACAGATTTATTTGCCTTTCTCAGAAAAAAGGAATGTGCTAATACAATTCTATTCCAGAGTCCCCTAGAAAACAAATTAAAGCAGGAAATAGTATCATAAAAGCATAACATGTGAGAGCTTGAAAGGGGTACCAGTTAATCCAACTCTATCATTTTACGATTTACCAAAGTAAGGCTTAAGTGACTTAATGGTGAAGGGACTTAAACAATGTCTGTTAAAGAATGTTTTAGTATGGAAAAAAAGATTATATGGAAATTCCATGATTATGTTAAATGTATACAGAATGTATTTCTTGAAGCAATAACTCTTCAGCTGGATGTCTATAACTTCAGTTTATTAAGCTTAGGATCATCTTAGGTCATCTCTAATTTCCTCATTTTATAGATGAGAAACTGAGGCTGAGAGAAGTTAATTGATTTGCCTGGGATCCCGCAAATGGTAATCATCAGAAATAGGATTTGCAAAAGCCCTCTGACTCTAGGAACAGAAAGCTCTTTCTGCTACATTGCTTCTGAGGCACATAAGCATTATGAAGTGGATAAAGAGTTGACTTTTGAGTCAGGAACCAGTCAATCAACAAAACTTTATCAAAGCACCTGTTAGGTGCCAGGCGCTGTGCCAAGATCATATGCTTGCCATGTCATCCTGAGTAAGTAATTTAATCTTTCAATGCACCTGACTGCAATTGCCGAGCAGATGCAGACCTACATTGGCAGAAAAAATTTCCTATCATAACCAACTTACACTGATTAAAATCACAAGGCCAGTTAATAATAATCATAATAAAAATAAAATGATAATAAAAACAACACATTGTACAGATTAGGTTACTGACAATGAATGTTATTAAGAATCCCATAGATTAGTTGATTTAGGCTGTTCTTCAAAGATGGTTGAAAGTTTCACTTTGAGATGACTTACCCTCGTCTTAAGAGCTGTTCCAACACATTAACATTGTCACCAACTTCTATATACCACTAATCAAAACTGGAATTGGAAGTAAGCTAAGACTATTAATTTGAACAGGTCGTGATCTTTCTAGAAGCAGTTCTCAATCATCCCCGACATAGAGAAGCCTAGAAATATTGGATTAGATTCTGGATCTGTTGATTTGAGAGAAGATCGGAGGAAAGGCAGAAAGTCACCTTTTCACTCCTCCATCTTGGCTCCGCCCCCTCCTATCTTCTCTCAAATCCACAATAAAATAAGCCTCTGAACTGATCTTCAAGTCAACGAACTCAGAAATATTTGGGCACGGCTCTCTGGAGAACTTCATATCAGGTTAGTCTGACTCGGACAGAGAGATAAATAGACGACTCCTGTGTAGGCCGGAAGTGAGGGTGGGACTCAGCTCAGCTCATCGTGGCAGAAATTCCAAACTCCAAACTCCAAATTCCAAACACCTGGAGTTTATCTGAGGCACTCGGGACACTCTGCCCTGATTGGGGGCAGGTGTTCTGGCAGACTTGCCTTGTTTAAGGAGTAATTCAGACATAGTCCTAGCCCCCACCGGCCCAGAACCTTAAGTCAACTCGCCGAAGTGCCCAGGGCAAAGCTTTTCAGCCGCCATTTTTTTCCCTACCTTAAAGAGATATCCACGCTGTCTAAAAAAAAATGATGAAGAAGCAAGAGAGAGCTCTCACCATAGACAGCTTTTATCAAGGCAAAGAAGCGTTGACCCCAGATCCAGAGGTTCCTTTAGACAAAACTCCAGGGAAAATCAGCAAGGACCATCACTGGTCCCCTTTTCAAAAGGCCTTTCTGGAAGATTGCATAAAGAACCTTAAAAGAGAGCTGGAGGATAAATGGGAAAATAAACTGAAATCAGTGAAAGAAGGATATGATGCCCTGCAAAAGAGATATGAAAAAGACACCAATTTATTGAAAAATAAAATTGGTGAAGTGGAAAAAGTAAGGAATGAACAAATTGGCCAGTTACAAAAGGAGCTTAAAAAGGTAACTGAAGAAAACAACACTTTAAAAATAAGAATTGAACAAATACAAGTGAATGACTCAATAAGACTTCAAGAATCAGTCAAACAAAAACAAAAAAATGAAAAATTAGAAGAAAATATGAAATATCTCCTA
>JAJPUD010002019.1:292483-317653 GCA_023553655.1 Myrmecobius fasciatus | reverse complement strand
CTGCATTGTGTTGCCTTTCTCTGATTCTTTTTTTTTTCTTGTAGATAGGGTTTTTCTTGCATAACTTCTCAAGCATTTCAACATTATTAACATGTAGTGGACTTCCTGCCATCTAGGGGAGGGGAGGGGACTGGGGGGTAAAATTTGTAATGGAAAGCTTTGTAAAGATCAGTACTGGGGAACTACCCATACATATGTTATATAAATA
This sequence comes from Myrmecobius fasciatus, assembly GCA_023553655.1. Taxonomy (NCBI): domain Eukaryota; kingdom Metazoa; phylum Chordata; class Mammalia; order Dasyuromorphia; family Myrmecobiidae; genus Myrmecobius; species Myrmecobius fasciatus. Next base: position 317,445 of record JAJPUD010002019.1, on the reverse strand, counting down.
AAAAGCTTTAATAAAAAAAAAGATTCTAGATCTGAGAATTTTTAGAGTATCTCTGAAAACAATTTGATCCTTTGATAATCCTTTAAATAAGGATGCATTTAGGCTGAGCTTGAGTTCCTTGGAATCTTTTTTTTTTTTTTTTTTTTTTTGTCTAAAGAGAACCTTTTGTGGCAAACTCTGAAATGTGTCATTCTCTAATGAGAATGGAAATAGGAGAAATGGATATTTTTCTTTTTCCTTTAACCACTGGGGCTCCATGATGTTTAAATGTTGACATGCAAAAATAGCAAGCCAGACAAAAAAAACACTACCCCCTCAAAAAAAATTCCACAATCCACAAAAAACCCATCAACTTTTAAAGCTGAGTTTTTTTGAGAGGATTCTGTTTAAATATATTAGCTAAATCATGCAAAGCTCTTAGGAATTTTAACAAGTTAAAGCCTTAAGGGAATTTTAAGCCACTTTAGTATATCTTATAGATTAAAAACAAAACAAAATAACAACAAAAATAATGTGACCCTTCAATAGTTTGTGTTTTGCCCAAGGTAGGCTATTTAGAAGGTGCCAACCATTCTGTCCTAAGCTTTCAGCTTCCCATTTCTGCTGCTCAGAATTGCAACATTAATGAGTCACTATCTCTAGACCTCATCCATTGCCTGGGCACAAAACCCCTGCTAATTATATCCCTGAGATAACAGATCTAAGGTGGAAGCAGGTTGCACTTGGAAGGGAGAGTTTAAGTCACTTATCCAAGGTTACATTGTTGATTAGAAATGGAGATGGTATTGGAAACCTAGTCTTTTGACATTTAGTATTCTTTCCAAATAAATTTCTCAACTTTACCAGAATTAAAAACTGACTTACAATTGTAGAGGATACACTTATGAATGTTTTCCATAGTTATGTTCAGTGGATAGTATATAATAAGGAACATTTTCTTCAAGGGAAAAAAAAGAAAAACAATTCAGTAAATTAAATCCTTCTATCAAATTATAACTGGATGGGATAAGTTACCGATAAGTTAATTTCATTTTACTTGATAAATCTGAATATGCAGTTAAACTATTTTCCTGAAAATGAAAATGCTTAATAGCATGATGCCAAAGGACAACAAGTTTTTAATATATTACATCTGGTTTCATGTGTGAGTTTAACTGTCATGTTAATTGATTAATTAGGGTTAAAATGGCACGGTTGTTTACAACACATAAAGGAAATAGTCTAGGCTTTATAAAGCTAATTGGGAATTAATCGTCAAGCCAAGCATGTTTTTAAAATTGTATATAGAGAACTGGAAGGGTCAGAAGCCATTTGAACCAACCCCTTTATTTAATGAAGGAGACTTGAGAGTTTAACTTGTCTAAAGTCACACAGATCATAAGTGTCAAAGATTGTAGTTCATAGGTTTAGTTAGTAGAAGGTACCTCAGAGGCTATCATGTGCTACCTTCTTATTTTCCAGAGGAGGGAACTGAGGTACAGAGGGGTAAGTGATTTGTCAGGGTGATATAGTAGTGAAAACTCTACAGTAGGGCTTTAATTTAAGACATCTGTTGTCATGGAATATATTAGTGGAAGAAATATTTTTTGGGGATGTGGTTAAGTGACTTGTCCAGGAGATAAGCACCTAAGATTGGATTTGAATTCAGGTCCTCCTGAATCCAAGGTTTGTGCTCTATCCATTGTGCCACCTAGCAATATATTTCAGAACCCCTTTTTAAAACAATTTGTAATTTTTTTTCAAATGTCAAATCTGGGAAACAATACATAAGACAGTAATAAAGGATGAAAACAACATGAGATAACACTAAAATTCTAAGTTTTGAATTGGGAAATTCAAGGTTCAAATTCCACCATTGAAAGTTACTATCTATGTGATCCTGGACAAATTACTTTGCCTCTGGGAATACAGCTTGTCATCTGCATTGGTTGAGAATTTCTTTAAGATATAAAGCTGACTCCATTTTGACATTCATTATTCATTTTGAATAATGAATGCTTGGTCCATTAAATTGATTATTCTTAACCTTTATGTACTAAAACAAGGTTCAGCAAACAGGCCAGAGGGCCAAATTAGCCCCACCATTTAAAAAAAATACAACTAAGAATGGTTTTCACATTTTAAAATTAAGCTATTGCCACCACTTGCCAATTGCTACTTTTAAACTATGGTCAGTATTATCAATGACTTATTTTCATATTGAATTTGGGAGCATATATGTGTGTATATATGTAGATTAAATATAGGTGGGTGTGCATATATGTATATGTCACATATACATATATGCACACCCACCTATATTTAATCCAATGAAGAATTTGTGAAGTTGCATCTTGAGTTTTAATGCATTTATAAGTTTGAAGAACACAAATTATTCTGAATCTTGGTAAAATATGTGATGTTAGGAATATAGAAGTAGAGAGGATTCATATGGTTTTAGAACCTGCCTAAGAATTAAAAATTCTAGAATTCTCTATCTTCATGTGTGAGCCTCTCTGTGTCTCTCTTATGTCTCTATGTCCATATCTGTGTATCTCTATCACCTCCTCCCTCTCTTTCTTTTCCTTCCTGTTCTTTTGTCTTAAGAACATCAAAATATAAAGAACAGTTATTTTAATATATTTTTAGATTTTGTGTGTGAGGGCGTTTCCTTGGATGACCTGGACATTGCACAACCAAAGGACTGCTATTTTTGATACATGCAATGATGTCCAAGATTCTACCCAAGCTGTGAACTTGTCTGATGAATGTTGTCAGGGTAACCTGATGTAATAGGGCACAGAATGATTTTGCTTCTCCTTTTTTCCTTTTTACCTCTCATCTCACTGTGGGAATGCTTTCTTCCCTCTGCCACTATCCCCATTTGAATTTCCACAGTATATTTCATGTGCTTTAGAACAAAAGACTCACATTTTTGCTTTGAATAAAAACATTCTCTGAGGATATATGAGCCATGGATTCAACTGCCAATTAGTAAATGAGAAATTTAAAAGTCCTTTAAAAAGCAATCATTCATCCTGTGGCTAAAGGAAACCTAAGATAGACTTAAAGGAGTAGAATGATGATCATCATAGTTTTTAAAAATTCAGAGAAAAACAAAGGGAAGGAATTCTATAGTAATAGTGAGATTATGACAAGACTGACTCAAGACATTTAAAAAATTATTCACATAAAAATTTTTCTTCCCTCCTTTTCTGTCTCTCTGTCTTTTTCTTTCTCAGTCTCTCTCCTTGTCTCTGTCTTTCTGTCTCTTTCTCTCTGTCTTTGTGTGTTTGTGTGTTTCCCTCTCTGTCTCTCTCTTTGTTTTTCTGTCTCTGCTGTCTGTCTCTCTGTCTCTGTCTCTCATTGCCTCTGTTCTTGTTTTTCTATCTCTATCTCTCTGTCTTTCTGTCTCTCTATCTCTCTGTCTGTCTCTGTCTGTCTCTTTCTCCCCCTCTCTCTGTCTCTCTGTCTGTCTCTGTCTCTGTCTCTCTCTGAAGGGACACAGACCAATTTTGACTCTCATGCAATTAGTTCACCTTTAACAAGAAAATCCAAGCTGGGGGCTGGCTATCAGCATTATTTCAAGGACAAAGCCTTTCCTTAGAATTTCCCATGTGGGAGCTATATGATTCAGATGTATTCTTTCTTTAAAGAGGTTGCTTTTTCTTCTCTCTTTTGTCAAGTCTCATTCTCAGGTTGAATCAAGATACAACTGACTGTATCCTTAACTGTTCTTTGACGATGATACAATCAAATCTTCTCAGAATAGACATTTATGCAGATTGGGAACCATAATGTTGTTGGAAGTGAAGAACTGCATAGCTGAGCAAGGATCTTCATTAATTTAAACTGAGTGTCTCAGTAACTTATTTAATTATAATAAAAGTGAGTGTAGCATGGAGAGTATAATGAGGAGGTGATAGTATCTAATTCCTTAAGTTAATTATTAAAGTAATTCACTGTGGGAAAAATCAGTAGTGAAAAAAGGAAATCTTTCATGCCATGTTCCAGTATGAAAACTATATTCAAGTAATTTTGATTTGATTTCTTTATTTGAAATAAGAAATGATTATAATTTAATTAAATCATGAATTGTAGCACACATTATACTACATATAGTAATATAATTAGGAATTAGCTGTGTGAGTAGAGCCTATACAAAAAATGTTACAGACCAGAATTAGGAATAATAGTCCTCATATTATTTAAAATAATGTCTGTTTAACATATATTGAAATACTTGTTGAATAGGGGAGAGAAGAAGGGGAAAAGAGAAGAAAAATTTTAACACAAGGTTTTGCAAGGATGAATGTGGAAAACTCTCTGAATATATTTTGAAAATAGAAAGCTATTATTAAAAAAAGAAACATGTCTCAGGATTTACTGATTTGTAAATGGAGTTTGTAATGTAACATGTGGTAGAACATTGAATATTTGATATTTATTGGTTTGATTGAGGTTTTTTTAATCTTTATTTCTTTTAATATATAAATTTTAATTCAAGCCAATAGATTTAGATTTAAAAGGGAACCCGAAGGTCATCTGTACAATTCCATTAATTTATAGTTGAAGAAAATGAGTCTCAGAGAAGAAACATGACTTGCTTAAAGTTTCACAGGCAGTTAAGTTGCTGATACAGCCTCCAAATCTAGCATTATTTTAACCTCACTAGTTTTTCTCCCTTCCACCAATGTTAAAAAGGATTTTTAAAATGTATAATTGTGACCCGCACCTAACACCATGTACCAAGATAAGGTCAAAATGGATTCATGATCTAGATATAAAGAATGATATTATAAACAAATTAGAAGAACATAGGATGGTTTACTTCTCAGATCTGTGGAAGAGGAAGGAATTTGTGACCAAAGAAGAACTAGAGATCATTATTAATCGCAAAATAGATAATTTTTACTATATCAAGTTAATTTTTTTTATACAAACAAAATGAATGCAGACAAGATTAGAGAGGAAGCACTACATGGGAAAACATTTTTACATTCAAAGGTTCTGACAAAGGCCTCATCTCTAAAATATATAGAGAATTGACTCAAATTTCTAAGAATTCAAGCCATTCTCCAATTGAGAAATGGTCAAAGGATATGAACAGACAATTTTCAGATGAAGAAATTGAAACTATTTCTAGTCATATGAAAAGTTGCTCCAAATCACTATTGATCAGAGAAATGCAAATTAAGACAACTCTGAGATACCACTACACACCTGTCAGATTGGCTAAAATGACAGGAAAAGATAACAATGAATGTTGGCGGGGATGTGGGAAAACTGGGACACTGATACATTGTTGGTGAAACTGTGAATGGATCCAACCATTCTGGAGAGCAATTTGGAACTATGCTTAAAAAGTTATCAAACTGTGCATACCCTTTAACCCAGCAGTGTTTCTATTGGGCTTATATCCCAAAGAGATCTTAAAGTAAGGAAAAGGACCCACATGTGCAAAAATGTTTTTGCCCTTTTTGAGTGGCTAGAAACTGGAAATTGAATGGATGCCCATCAATTGGAGAATGGCTGAATAAATTATGGTATATGAATGTTATGTAATACTATTGTTCTGTGGGAAACGACCAGCAGGATGATTTCAGAGAGGCCTGGAGAGATCTGATGAACTGATAGTGATCGAAATGAGCAGAACCAGGAGATCATTATACATGGCAACAACAAGACTATATGATGATCAATTCTGATGGACATGGCTCTCTTTAACAATGAGGTGATTCAAACCAGTTCCTATTGTTCAGTGATAAAGAAAGTCATATAAATCCAGAGAGAGGTCTATGGGAACTGAGTGTGGACCACAACATAGCATTTTAATGCTTTCTGTAAATGTTTGCTTGCATTTTGTTTTCCTTCTTAGGTTCTTTTTTTTCTCTTTCTAGATCTGATTTTTCTTATGCTGCAAGATAACTATATAGATATGCATAACATATTGGAGTTATCACATATCTTATTTTATTTATTTTTTTATTAAAGCTTTTTATTTATAAAACATATGTATAGGTAATTTTTCAACACTGGCCCTTGCAAAGCTTTCTGCTACAAATTTTTCCCTCTTACACCCTACCCCCTTCCCTAGATGGCAGGAAGTCTAATACATGTTAATTATGTTAAAATATTTGACAGATCGAATATATGTATACATATTTATATAGTTATCTTGCTGTACAGGAAAAAAAAACCTGAGAAGGAAAACATAATGCAAGCAGACATCAATAGAGAGTGTGAAAATGCTATGTTTGTCGTCCAGACTCAGATCCCACAGGCCTCTCCCTGGGTGTATATGGCTTTCTTCATCATTGAACAGCTGGAATTGGTTTGAAACATCTCATTATTGAAGGGAACCATGTCCATCAGAATTGATCATCATATAGTCTTGTTGTTGCTATGTACAATGATCTCCTGGTTCTGCTGATTTCACTCAGCATCAGCTCATGCAAGTCTCTCCAGGCCTCTCTGAAATCGTCCTGCTGGCCATTTCTTATAGAACAATAATATTCCATGACATTCATATACCATAATTTATTCAGCCACTCTCCAACTGATGGGCATCCACTCAGTTTCCAGTTTCTAGCCACTACAAAAGGGGCTGACACAAACATTCTTGCACATGTGGGGCCCTTTCCTTCCTTCAAGGTCTCTTTGGGATATAGGCCCAGTAGAAACACTGCTGGGTCAAAGAGTATGCACAGTTTGAGGTTATCATATATTTTAACATATTTAACATGTACTAGATTACTTGCCATCTAGGGAAGAGGGTGAGGGAAGGAGGGAAAAATTTGGAACAGAAAATTTTGCAAAGGTGAATGTAGAAAAATTACTCATATGCTTTGTAAATAAAAAGCTTTAATAAACAAACAAAAAGGTAAAAAAAATAAAATATATAATTGTGACCTAAGCAAATCCCTTCATATATCATATATTTTCAGAAATTTTGAGTAAATCAAATTTTGAAAAAAGTAATACCTTGAAGGCAGGGATTTTTTGTTGTTGTTTATCTTTGCTATTTAATCACAGAAGCACAACGACTGCATGTGGTTATTGCCAATAAATATTTATTGAAAGAATGAAATCCCTCAGTAAGTACTTTTTTAGTGAAACCAGTCATATTTTATTTTACTATATTTGTTCCTTTTCATATTTCATCATCAAAATCCATAAAAATACTTTTCTCTCAATTATTAAGCATTTACTTTTATGGTAGGCACTGTGCTATCAGTTCACAACTCAAAGAAAAGCAAATGACTCTTTGCTTCTAAAACACTTACATCCTAATTAACACAAAAAATTCATGTATAGACAAAGGTAACCCTGGAAAGAGAGCATTAATTGCTACTTAAGGTATGGTACAAGAACAGGAAAGGTCTCATACAGATGGTGGTGCTTGAGCTGAATCTGGAAGGAAACCAGGAGTTCTAAGAGGCAGAGCCTGAGATGAAGTGCATCCCAGGCATAGGGGAAAACCATTGGGAAAAATGCAAAGTGTAGAGGAGATAGAAGGTTATGCATGAGGAAGAGCAAGAACAACATATCTAGACTATAGAGTGTGTGGAGAGAAGTAACGTGTAGTAAGGACTTGAAAGTAAAATGAAACTGGGATGTTCATGAAGAGTGTCAAATGCCAAGCAGTTTTTATTTGATCTTAGAAACAACAGTTACTGGAATTTATTGATTACATAAAGAGTTAGAGTGGCATTTTAGGAAAATCTCTTTGGTAGCTGAATGGAGAATAGATTGGAATAAGGAGAGAGGAGACAGGGAAAATAATTAGGAGCTTGTTGCAATAGCAAGAGGTGATGAGGATCTGAACCAAGATGATAGCTATGTGAGTAGAGCCTATACAAAAGATGTTACAGACCAGAATTAGCAAAATTTGGCAATGTGTGAGAGAGGAGCTGAAGGAAAAATAACTTCAAGGTTTTAAACTTAGATAAATGAAAAATGATGGTACCTAAAAATAGGGAAATATAGAGAAAAGGTAAATTTAGGGAGGGATAGATAATGTCTTGATTTGGACAAGTTGAGTGTAAAATGTCTACAGGACAACCAGTTTGAAATGTACGAGATGATGATGATGATGTCCAATTAATATCCTGAAGCTCAGAAAAGAGATTAGGGATGGTTATAGGATTCTGGAAATTATTTGCAGAGAAATACTGGATCTGAGTGTAGAGGAAATAAAAGGACCAGGACAGCCTTTTATGCCCGTATTTAGGAGCTGGTTGTGGATGATTCAGCAAAGGAGACTAAGAAAAAGCTGTCTGGGAAGTAGGAATGGTGTTATGAAAATCTAGAGCAGCATATGTTGGAGGAGAGAGTGGAAAAACATGTAATTGCTACACAGAAGTCAAGGGACAAAATCTTTTAGGGAGATCAAGAAGGATGAGGATTGAAATTAAGCCTTCAGAATTGGTAATTAAAAGATAATTGGTAACTCTGAAGCAATCACTGTCAGTTGAATGATGAGGTTGGGACGCCAGAGGATTTAAAAGAGAGTGAAAGGAAAAGGGAAATAAGAATGCTGGCTAGGGACAGTTTTTTTAATGAGTGGCTAAGAGAGATAGGAAAGATATATGATGATAATTTGAAGGCTTGGTGGGTCTGTATGCACCCACACATAGAGACACACAAATTCTCCTTTTCTTCCATTTTTAAAGAGTAACCGCCTTAACAAAGGTAATTACTTTATTTCACCTGGGGGAAAGGGCCCCAGATTTGTAGTCAGGAGAGACTTGGATTTAAATCCTCTGCTGATTTTCTGTGTGATGATGACCAAGTTGCTTAATTTAAGAGCTTCAATTCCCTCATCTGTATATATCTATAGGCATTTTTCACCAATGCCTATAGAATTTATCTCTCAATGTGGCTTTGAGGCTAAAATGGAAATGTGTATACAATGCTTTGTAAACATTAAAATGCTATATAAACACCAGTTATTATTATCCTTACCCCAAAATTTTTGTGGCTATATGGATAGGTGCAGGATTAAATGGCAGCTGCTGTTTCTTAAGATGAGACAAGTGTATTCTGCTTTATTCAGAAACATCTTTTAAATGGGTGTCTCTTCACCTTGGAGAAAATAAGAATATTTTACTTTTTTTAGTAAGTGAAAAACAGGAAGAATGGGATAAACTGATCTATCATAAAAGAAACAATCCATTTTCTTTTAACATTTTTTTAACCAATTTGCTTTTTAGAAAATTGCCATGGAGTATTTTAAGAAAGCTAAGATACCTGTAAAAGTGTATTACAACAAGTGTATTACAAACAAGAGTGATTATACTCTTGTTTATTGGGAAAATAGATTGCTATCCAAGTTACTACCTCATGGAAAATATGTGCTGTGAGAGTCAGAAGAACATCAATGCAGAAATCAGTTTCCTAATTATCAGAGTCCCATGGCACTCAAAGTCCTTGGAGTCTAGTTTTTTGGAATCAACCTTTTCTGAATATTTTTCCTAACATTCCTTCAAGAAAACTTTCCTTTTCTCAGAATACCAATTTTAGGAACCAGCTTGGTAGGACTTGATACAGGGAGAAAGATAAAAGCATGCTTAGCAAATTGATGGAAGAATAATTTTGTTCCCAGTTACCACTCTTACCTCCATATTTTTTTGGTCCATTTTGCTTTAAAATATCAACTAATCAGAGCACTCAGCATACAACTACATCAATCTGGAGATACCACTGCCCTTTTTTTTAAATGGAATCCTTCACGATTCTATACATTGAGAGCCTCCCATTCATTTTGATTTTTTTTCTTTCTTTTTTTTTTAGTATCTCAAGCCAAGGAATCATAACTATTTTTTCTCTGAACAGCTGAAATCTCCAAATTCTCCAAAGTTCAAGTACATGTCCAAATGGCCTGAGTTTTTCAGAACTTAGTGCAATGTCTGCGATATTTTAGATGTTTAGATGTTTAGATGTTTGACAATATCAGAAATTGCAGTGATATGGTTACTTTTCCCCAAAATTCTTATACTTTTCTGTTATTAGTCCTTATTAGTCAAAAAAGTATTTTGGAATGTTCTACTAAGAAATCAGTACTACCATTTGAGAATTCTGATCATTTAAGTAATCAGGAGAAAGTGTTAGCATCCATATTTTTACCTCAGATTTTTCACAAAAATTCTACTGTGATAATTGTATGTGAACTTTTCTATTAGACAAGCATAGACTTTGGGGTGTTTCTAATTTCAGAGATCTTCACTAGATTGCCTGAATTTTTCCACAATTCTTGGAAGAATTATGAAATCCTAAAAAGAATGGTAATCCTTGTTGATGGAAGGAATATCCATTCTGACAAAAGCCCTAATCATTGGAGTAACTTCCTCAGAATAAAGGCCACATTCTGATAATCTAATGATGAAAGGATCTATTTCTTTCTCAGAGAAAACTTTGTGTAATAATCTTTTGGTGGCTGAGAAGAAGCTGATCTTCAACACCAGCAGATTGATTTTCTACTCTGGAATATGATATAGCCATGACATACCCTTTCTTAACTGCCCAGTACAAAGAGTTTTAACTAATTGGGATAATTTACCTCTATCTGTGGTATTGACATTGCCAAAAAGCATTTTATTGAATTGTTCTTTTTTGTCTGCAAATAACCTGGCATTTATTTTCTGGTTAGAATGGATATAAGTGAGCTCTTTGATTTTGGCCTATGTGTAAGATCCAGAGATATTCTTTTAACAAATAACAAGGACCCCCTGCCTCTGGAAGAAAAGTTTGTTTTTGAAACTAAAGAAATCAGTCTGAGAATTTTCTTTGAAAAATTACTTCAATTATTTGTAAAACAACAACTTTCTTAAATGTTTGTTTAAAAAATAAACACCTGAAGGAGTTAAGACATTGGACCCTTATTCTCCTTGGGACCTTGTAGCCTTATCTTCAAGCAGGCTATTCTCTGATCAGTTTCTCACTTTCTCCAACTTGCTTTGAGAATGTAATAAAATCAATATTACCATTGTTCAAGAAAGGATGTGTCAGTGAACTGCCCTATTGTTTCCCTTGCCCTCATTGAGATTTTCCATAACATCACTCCTTTCCTTGATATCACTCATTAAACTCCTTGAATGCAGAGATCATCTTAATTTTGAATTTGGATTTTTAGCACTTGGTACAAAACAGCACTTAATAAAGACCTTTCATTTATTCAATTTTTCTAACACTGCATATTTCCTGATTTCCTATGAACACAACTGTCTCAATACACTCATCTTATCCTATCCTAGAAAACAAACAAAAAAGCCCCAGTAGATCCTCCTCTAACTTTTATCATCTTTAATTTCTTCTTCCTTTCTAAACTAAAGTCCACAAAAATTTTCTTCTGCTTCCTTATCTCTTATTCTCTTTTCAATCTCTACAAGGTACTTTCTAATCTTCCTACTCCTCTGAAATTGTTATCTCCTGCTTATGTGTTTCCTTTGTCTGTCCACTGTTCCCATAGATCCGTGTATTTGGGATGTGATGCATTTCCGGTTTATGGGGTATGTTTGTTACTTTTCTTGCTCTGATAATTTATTAAATGTCTTTGCTTTGAACTAATTAGTCCTTTGACAATTAAAGGTAAACATACTATAGGAAGTAATAATTGATTGATTTAGGGAACTTATTTAGGGAATATTTTAGGGAATATAAAGAACAACATGAATCTAAGGTAATTTTGTTCTTTGGGAGATCCAATCTATGAGTTTGTTGGGAGGTAGGGTGCTCACTCCTTACCACTAAACTAATTCTTTTGTAGTGGACATGAAATGGAGTTTGAAGGAAAAGTTCCAAAGTAGAGAGGGAGGCATGCATGGAGTAAAGTCAGAAAAGCATTATAGAGCAAAAAAACCCAAAACTTTTGCATGTGATATTTTATCTCATGCACTGTCTCCACCAAAGGTAATCTTTGCATAGCTATTCTGGGACAGGGTTGAGGAGTCATCCTATTACAAAATATTACAAGAAGCCAGAAAGAAACAATTTAAATATCGGGGAACTACAATTAGGATCACACAGAGGAGTCATCCTAGTACTCTAAGATAGCTAAGTTTTTTTAAATCTTTGATATTTTCCTCAGATATATTCACTATTATTTTATTTTTCTGTTGAAGATGACAATAACTCACATTCTTTTGGAGTTTCAACATTTTATTTTTCTTTTTTCTTTTTGCTGAGGCAATTGGGGTTAAGTGACTTGCCCAGGGTCACACAGCTAGGAAGTGTTAAGTGTCTGAGATCAGATTTGAACTTCAAGGCTGGTGCTCTACCCACTGTGCCACCTAGCTGCCCCAGTTTCAACATTTTCAAAGCAAGTTCTTCCTACTAATCTTAAGATGTAATTATGTCATTATCTCCATTTGACATAAATAGAACATTAAGGTTCACCTCAATTTTATTAAAAAGTATTTACTACTATATTTCACCAGCTCAAAAATTCATTCATGTCCTCAGTTCAAATGTTTCTGTGAAACTTATTGAACAACAATTTTATACTTACACATATATGCACATTCTATAAAAGTTATGTACATATGTTTGTTTATTTCTTAGATCCTTTATTTTGTTTGTTTATTTCTTAGATCCTTTATTCCTTAGTTGATTATATAACTCCTTCCTTCCTTCTTTCCTTTCTATTGTCATTTCTTGCTATGCAAATTATCTTAATATTAATGTGACAAAATTGTTTCTGTCACTCTCTAATTGGTGGACCCTCACTTTGTTCTGAATTCTATGCTATCACAAGAAGTGCCTATTAGGATAATTTTCAGATGCAATTCTCCTCATGTAGACCTTATATAACCTTTTGGAGACATAAAAATTAAGACTTGGTTTTCATTGTAAGAATGAACTGGGAATCCATAAATTCTTTTGTTATTTGAGTTTGCATAATCCTTCATTATTGACTTTCTTTACTTGATAATCATATTGGGGGAAGTAAATAGAATAAGGGATCTATATTGTGGAAGGAGGCCCAATTTTGTGCTAGTGCATTTTTTTTTCTCAAAAGCATTTTATTTTTTCCAATGACATGTAAAGATAGTTTTCAACATTCATTTTTGTATGATTTTGAGTTCCAAGATTTTTTTTTTAAATTTTTATTTTTTTTAAATTATTTTTTTATTTTATTTGCATAACATATGTGTGGGTAATTCTTCAACAATAACCCTTATATAGCTTTCTGTTACAAATTTTTCCCCCCAACTCCTCACCCCTCCCCTAGATGGCAGGATATCCACTACATGTTAATTATGTTAAAATATTGGCAAATTGAATATATGTATACATATTTCCAAACTTATCATTGTTGTGCAAGAAAAATCTTATCTACACAAACGATATATCAGATAAAGGAAACACAATGTAAGCAAACATCAATCAAGGAGTATGAGAATGTTATGTTGTGGTCCACATTTCACATCCCTCTCTCTGGGTGTATATGGCTTTCTTCAGTGAACAATTAGAGGTGGTTTGAAACATTTCATTGTTGAAGAGAGCCATGTCCATTAGAATTGATCGTCATATAGTACTGTTGTTGCCGTGTATAATGATCTCCTGGTTCTGCTCATTTCACTCAGCATCAGTTCATGTAAGTCTCTCCAGACCTCTCTGAAATCATCTTGCTGGTCATTTGTTACAGAACAATAATATTCCATAATATTCATATACCATAATTTATTCAGCCATTCTCCAATTGAAGGGCATCTATTCAATTTCCAGTTTCTAGCCACTACAAAAAGGGCTGCCACAAACATTCTTGCACATGTGGGGCCTTTTCCTTCCTTTATGATTTCTTTGGGATATAAGCCCAATAGAAATGCTGCTGGGTCAAAGGGTATGCACAGTTTGATAACTTTTTGAGCATAGCTCCAAATTGTTCTCCAGAATGGCTGTATCCGTTCACAGCTCCACCAACAATGCATCAGTGTCCCAGCCCTCCCACATCCCCTCCAACATCCATCATTAACTTTTCCTGTCATTTTAGCCAATCTGACAGGTGTGAAGTGGTACCTCAGGGTTGTCTTGATTTGCATTTCTCTGATCAATAGTGATTTGGAGCACCTTTTCATATGACTATAAATAGTTTTAATTTCATCCTCTGAAAATTGTCTGTTCATATCCTTTGACTATTTATTGATTGGAGGATGGCTTGAATTTTTATAAATATGAGACAATTCTCTATATATTTTAGAGATGAGACCTTTATCAGAACCCTTAAATGTAAAGATGATTTCTCAATTTATTGCTTCCCTCCTAATCTTGTCTGCATTGATTTTGTTTGTACAAAAACTTTTTAACTTAATATAGTCACAGTTATCTATCTGGTTTTCAATTAAGAGTTCCAGTTCTTCTTTGGACATAAATTTATTCCATCTCCATAGGTCTGAGAGGTAAACTATATTACATTCCTCTAATTTACTTATAGTATCACTCTTTATATCCAGATCATGAACCCATTTATATCTTATCTTGGTATGTGGTGTTAGATGTGGGTCAAGCCCTAATTTCTTCCACAGCTAGTGCATTTTTTATGGTAATGGTTATCATCAATTCTTTTGCTCCATTTTTGAATTCCAGAAAAATAGACCTTGACATCTCCTACTAACTATAGAAGCTATTAGGAAGAGAGGATTGATCACAGCCTTACTAAGTGTGAGGGACAGAGCATATTTGGGGCATCCTTTCTGTAAGTGATAAAGACATGGTGTTTTGCATATAACAGTTCTCTTGAATTTGCTATGAATGATAGATAGATGAGAAAACATAAATAAATGATTTGCTATTTATTTATCTCTTTCCCAGGAATTCTTATTTTCTGCATTATGTCCTTAGATCTTTTGAGTCATGATACTGAGTAATGCATAATCTTGTTAGGAAAAAAAATCAATTCAGGAACATTTTTCTTAAGCGCATAGCATATAATACAGTACATTGGCTTTAGAGGTTACAGATATGGAGTAGGATATAATTTCTGTCCTAAAAGACCTTAAAATTAAGAGGGAAAGTAATCAAATATGCACATGGATAGATAGACAGGATTCAGTTGAGAATTACTTGGGTGAATGAGAATGTTTAAACATAGTAATTAATATTTACATAGTGATAAGCACTTTACAGTTATCTAATTTGATTCTCACAACAACCCTGGAGGTAGGTGCTATTATTATCACAACTTTTACAGATGAGGAAATGAGGTAAACACAAGTTATGTGGCTCACCCAGGGTCTTTTTGAGTTCAAACCTAGTGTTTTACTCAGTGGCATGAGAGATTCCAGGAGAATGGAATCATTCCTAGCTTAAGTATCTACATGCAACCCTGGATAGAGTGCAAGACTTGTCGGGAAAACCTGAGTTCAAATTCTGCTTCCAATGCTAACTTTGTGACCGTGGGAATATCATTAACTTCTTTGTGCCTCAGTTTCTTCATCTATAAAATAGGGATAACAAAAGCTTCTATCTCAATGAGTTATAAGGATCAATCAAATGAAATAATCTTTGTAAAGAGCTTTACAAACCTTAAAGCACTATATAAATATTATTATATTAATACAAATATTATATAAACACAATATATAGTAACAACAAATATATTAATAAAATGCAAATATGTTAAGATAAATATAAATGTATTTGCATATTAATAATAAATATTATTATGTAAGCAGCTATCAGGAAAATCAAGGTAAGCTTCATGGAAGAGATAACTGAACTAAGGGAAGGATTTTAGCAGACAATAGTGCCTTTGTGTTGTTCACATTTGGCTACTTAGTAACTACTCTGCAGAGGAAGGAAGATCCAAGCATCTTAATTTTAGGAAGAATTTTTAGACTGCCAGAAAGTTTTCTGAGAAAACATGGGTTTTCCTTATATTTTATGACAATGGAAGCCATGTCTCATCTTACTCATTTTGGAAATTAGGACCTGAAGCCCTGAGGTTAAGTGATTTACCTGAGATCATACGGGTTTTGAGCAGCAGGTATGTGCTTTAAATCTAGCTCTCATCCCAAATCTAATGCTTTTTCCAACTGTCATGCAGATAAGGGTAGTTTCCAGGGGCTTTTTAAGGATAGATTATATCATTTGAAATGAGTAATGTGTACGTGCTTCCCTCTCCCCTCCACTCCCCCCTCACCCCCATCTTGCCATGCTGATAGAATGGAGAAAATAACCGAAAGCCCTGAGGATTCCATGAGATGAGCTGCTAACACAGCTGAGAGCAAACGCTAGTGATGAGGCACAAAGGGCTAAGCTGTGCCAGTAACTTCTTGTTGCCACAGCGGAGCGACCTCCTGCTGGGGAGATGGCAGTTCCAGGCTTTCATTTGACGCCAATATAAACTCATTGTTGCCTGCCATGTTTGACCCAGGGCTGGGGTCCAAGCAACTTGTGAGCTGGTTGGCAGCCTGCTGTTTGAACAGATGGGCCCAAGTACAGGCAGCCAAGAGATTGGGACTGTGCATTAAGCTTCTTTGCTGGTTTTATTCCCAGGCAGGGGTGTCTAAAAGGTTGTCTTTCCTAATCTTGTGGTTAGGGAGCTATGCTGCAGCAGATCCAGCTGTGAGCTGTTTTAACTTCCTGAATTTTTAAAAAAAATTGTCTATCCCTTTTTAAGGAAATATTTGGAAGCGTTAATTGTGTGGAAAGCCAACCAAGGACACAGAAGAGTATTGTGCTTAATTCTTCCTAGATTTCGACCAAGTGGAATAAAAGAGGCTCTTGTGGTTTATCTGGAATAAGCTGAGGGTATCCAGTAACTTCCTTCCTGACACTGATAACATCTGCATTTAGCACATTGGTGTCGCCAGCAATACTAATGAGAATGGTTCATATTTGTAAGGTGTTTTAAGGTTTGCTAAGTGTTTATCTCACAGTCACTTTCACGTAGGGTAATTTGTGCTGAGGGACTTCTCTGGCATTAATTAGGCATAGTAATGGCAGCTGACAAATAATATTTTTATGAAACCGCTATTTTCATGGCTTGAGTGTATTTCCTTGAAAGACTCAAGTATAGAAGAAGCAGAAGCACTAGACACTTGAATGTTTATAGAAATAGATATAGCTATCCCATATAAGAGCTCCTTAAAGACAGAACCTGTTTTTTTTGGGGGGGGGTAAATACTCCAAGTTTCTAGCATAAAGCCCTGGATATCTTAACACGAAGCATGTTAAGTTAAATTTATTATAGACATGTAATAGACATATCATGAGCCTTATCGTGAGAGGCAATATAGTGTTTTCCAAAGAGACCTGGTCTGAGAGTCAGACAATACTGCATTTAAATCATGATCCTGAAATGTTCTGACCGTGGGCAAACCACTTAATATTTGTGTGCTCTGTTTTAGAGCCTTTAACCTGTTTTAAAGACTCTATTTTAGAGTCTTTAACCATTTTTCTATGTGATAGTCCCTTTTGGGGAACTAATGAAGATTGTAGACTCCTCAGAAGAATATTTGTAAATTTTTTAAAGACCAATGTGGAACTCAGAGGATTTATCACATCATGTGCACATTTCATTCCTTGGTAAGTGACTATAGCTGCTTTATAAGGAGCTAATTAATGATTTATGGTATAAAATTGTGCCTTTGCCTCTGCTTCAGAATGAGTCCCCCTGCCCAGGGACTTTGGTGCTGCTATTTATGTGGCTACTATCTATCTTCCTTCCAAAGAAGCAAGAAACAAGAGGTTGATGAAGGTAAGATCCTTCAGAATCATGGCCCTCATGCTAAATGGCTAAGGCTTACAACTCTTCCAGTTTTAAAATAGTAAAAGCTTACATTAATGTAGCATGTCATACTTATAGAAACATTTAATTTAATCCTCACCTCAAATTTGTGTTGTAGCTATTGTAAGTACCAGGGTATCTGTGATACAGATAGGCCATAGGATTTAGAATTGGAAAGAATTTTAGAGGTCTGTTAATCCAACCTTCTCATTTTACAGATGAGGAAACGGGCCTAGAAAGGTAAAATGATATCCCCAGAGTCACGCAAGCATTACTGAATGACAGATCTGGGATTTGAACCCATATTCCCTGATTACAAATCAGATGCCCTCATTCTTCTCCTCCCATACCCTATAATATCAGTTCAGAGATAAAGCACTTGATATGCACACACAGCCAATGTATTCCAGGTAAAAAGAGGGACTAGGTGCTTTGACTCCAAGCATTCTTTCCATAATGGCATATTTCTTCTTTACATATTCTGGAAAAATGAAAATTTTACTTTTGTCTGTCTCAGAAAATGAATATATATGAATATGTCCACCCGCACACATCCCCACACACATCCACATTTTTATATCTATCCATCGGATTCTTTATCTCAATATATTCTCTAGATAGCTGAGAATTTCTATGGTCCCACCATAATTCTGCTCTTTTGCCTGAATAAGGGAACAGAGAGCAGAGTGTTAGAGGAGGAGTTCCTTCTTCTTTCAACAGTCAGTTGGGGAGACTGAAGCTATGTTGAAATGTAAATGTATGGCTTTCATTGCCCAGAAGGAGTAGAAGAGTAACTTTTCAATGCTTTGAATTTAAAACTCTTTTTAATGTGATAGAAATAGTGTAGGGTTGCAGCCTTAAAAGTACAGAAGAATCCTTCCTTCACCAAGAAAAAAAACATTTATTATTCAGCACTATAATACTAACTGTAAATAATCTCTACTTTATACTCTTCTTTGATAGCAAAAGTCTGGGCTTGAAATAAATGAAACTTTTTACCTCTTTTGGCAGTAAGATCACCAGGGTCAGGATCAGAGAAACTGGCCTGTATTTTCCCTTTGGTGTTTATTGGATGTTAAATCAACTGAGAGTGGAGCAGAATGGGAAAATGAGACTAATTTTAAACATTTCCTAAATAGTTACTAGAGATTATTCTCATATGTTTTCCCCTGACATGGAGACAATAGACTTAGATAAATTGGATGAAGAATAGATGAAAGATGGGGTTAAGAGAGATGAGTGATTTTCAAAGGATTATAATGGTGAAGAAAAAAGAAAAAAGAGATAATTTTAATGGTGGAAAAAGGGAGAAGAAATGCAAAAAGGTAATAATATTAACATCCTTACCTCTTACAATGTTTAGGCTGTTCCCTAACTGAAAGATAACCCTGCAGTTTCCAATCTTTGCACCACAAAAAGATTCGCTATAAATACTTTTGTATATACAAGTCTTTTTCTCTTTATTTTTTCTTTTTGAGGTGTAGACCTAGCAGTGGTGTCTTTGGTTGGCATAGATTTTTTTGTTTGTTTTCTTATTTTAAAAAGATGAGGGGTTGGAATAGATGGTCTCTCAAGTTTCTTCCAACTCTCTAGTTTTGGTTTTGTTTCCCTTCTTTAATCTTTCCTCCACATGGTTGCCCAAGTGGTATTATTAAAGCATTGATATGACCATGATACTCTCTGCCTCCAAAAGCTCCAATGTCTTCCTATTCACTCTTTCATGAAATATCAAATCTTATGTGGCATTTAAAGTTCCTCACAGGCTTGTTATAGTCTGCTTTCCCAGGATTATTAGGCTTTTATACCTTTTATGCATTTGATGAACTAGGCAAATTGATCAATTTATTGTTCTTTATATGTAACATTAAGCCAGAGGAGAGAGGAATTGGAGTCAAAAAGATTAATCTTCCTAATTTCAAATCTGGCCTTAGACACTTAGTTGTGTGACCCTGCACAAGTCAGTTAACCCTGTTTGCCTTAATTTCCTCATCTATAAAATGAACTGGAGAAGGAAAAGGTAGATCACTGTATTATCTTTACCAAGAAAGCCCCAAGGGAGGTCATGAAGAGTAGGACCCAATTGAAATAACAATTGAATTAATAATAACATACATAACATTCCACTTTTTCTCTATATGCCTTTGCTCACAGGTTGCCCCCATACTTGAGTCTGGTTTTCTCCTCACTTCTATCACTTAGAATCTTATTGGCATTATTTTCTCCATTAGACTATAAACTTTTCAAGATCAGGGACTATTTTGTTTTGTTTTTTTCTTGGAGCCAGCACAATACTTGACAGATATTAGCAAACAAAAAATGTTTGATGATTGATGTGATCTGAACAGGTCAGAGAAAGGAAATGTCATGTTACAAGCATGTCTTTGTTTTTTCTTTTTTTTTTAAATAGAAATGACAGAACTTGGAAGATTGTTAAATCTGAAATGATGTGAAATTATTAGCTAATATGGATGATCAAATTTTATTTTTTTCCTTTAGTACTACTTTTATAAATAATGGTAATTGATAACTTTTTAAAGTTTTAAAGATATTTTAATGCATCGTTTCAGTGTGATACAGTTGAAAGAACAATAGATAGAGATTCAGAGTGCTTGGATTTTAAACCTAGTTCTGTTCTTTATCCTGTAAAGTAGTCTGAACTTTATTACTTCTGACTCAAGGTAAGTCCCTTAACCTCTTTGGTTCTGAGTTTCATATTTTATTAAATAAAGAAGTTAGACTAAATTACTTCTAAGGATTATCTTACTATATGATTCTCTTCTCCTCTGAAGTATTATAGGTATAGTTAAATCTATTTCAAAGATATGCAAACTGAGACAGAGAGAGGTTAAGTGTCATGCTTATGGCTTCATAACCATTCAGTATTTGAAGTAGAAATCAAATTTATGTTTCTGATTTTATTTTCAGCATTTTATCCACTCCACCCACCATCATGAATCATTCTGGGGTGGGAACAACATATATTGAGTCATGATCACATTTTTCTCCAAAATATGATAACTATAATAGACTATCAGTCATAGACCATATCTTATTCACCCAGGAGTATTAGGGTAGGGAGTACCACTAGCAACTTGTTAAGGAGTGTCTTAGGGAATTCTCATTGCCAGAATTCTCAAGGGTCCAATTCTTCAGTGCTGGGTTTTCAAACAAAATAGAAAGAATGATAGGAGATAGAGATTATATAATTATTCCAGTCTGAGAAAAATATGTAAGGAAGAATGGAAAGGTGTAGGTGATTATATACTTGCCAAGAATACTAAACTAAAGGGCAGGTAGGTGGAGTATTGGATAGAGCCCTGGTCCTGAAGTCAGGAGAACCTGAGTGCAAATATGGCCTCAGATGAATACTAGGTAACCCTGGGTTAGTCACTTAGCCCCAATTGCAAACACCCCCCAAAAAAGAATTCTAAATTTAAAATTGAGTAGCTCAGAAAAAATTATAACACTATTATCCATGGTTTAGGTAGCTGACATAAGAACTATAGCATATTACTTAAACTCTGTACCTGAGATCTTTAGATAAAGTGAATCATCTTTATAAATGGTTTATATAATATGTTGGTATGTATTAATACAACATGAGACTCAACTATTTTATAATCTGGGACATTCTTTGAAAGAAACTGTGATACCCTTGATTATCTATAGAGATTTGTTTCCATTTTGGAAGCACTGGTGGTTGTTGTGGATTTAAAATGACTAGTATCTGTGAATATTAGTTAATTATCATTTTTTTTTACTTCCCCAAATCATCCAAAAACACAATCCGTTACATGAAACTCATTTAGAGTGATTAAGTGGTTTTGCTTACCTGATACTCATCCAAAAGAACTGTGGAGATCACTCTTAGTTCCCCTCCCCATTGTACTTCTTAATTTCTGGACTTCAACACCCTCCCTCCACATGGTTATTCTTTATTCCCCTCTGCTTTTCAGTTCCCTTTTGTGTTACCTTCCTCCATTATAATGTAAGCTTCTTCAAGACAAGGATTGTTTTTACTTTTGTTTGTATTTGTATCCTCAGTGCTTTGCATTGTTCTGGTTATATAGTAAGCACTTAATAAATTCTTATTGTTTTGCCTCACCTAATAAGTAATTGTTGATTGGTCCCTTATTCGATTGTAAACTCCTTAAAGGTAGAAATTATCTTTTGTTTCTTTTTGTTTAACCACTGCTTAATATAGTATTTGGCATAAAGTACGCCCTTATTAAATGTTTATTGATAGATTAGTTGGTTGGTTGAGGACAGTTGTTCATTCACTATATCTTGATTTACTTTGAATTTCATTAATTTATTATGTGTCTTTCTCATGGCCATTGGAGGTACTTGATAAATATCTGCTGTTTGATTGCCTGGAACCTTTTTATAACACTTATGAATTTTCCATATAAAATAAGTATTAGTCATGGCATCTGCCAATTTTTTGATTTCAAATTCACATGGCCTTGTAATCTTAATAATACTTTCTGCTCAATAATGCTTTATTGTTTAGGGAGCAGTATTACAGACATTATCTCAGTTATTCTTCACAACAACACTATGAAATAAATTGTAGTAATCCCATTTTGTGGATAAGGAAATTGGCTCAGGAAAACTATATAAATGTGGTCTCCAAACAATTTAAATTCTACTTGGGAATATGGTGGTAATGACACCTAAATTCACTGACAGATGGATTGATGAACTCCAGTTGTTATAAAACTATCACTAGATAAATTTTCAGTGTGGATAAAGCACGGATAAATCTGTATATAATGTGTGCCATTTGTGGGTAAATTTTTTTTAATATACATTTCATAAATAAGTAGAAAGTCTCCACTGAGAGTTAACCTTGAGAGTTGGAAGAAGTTCTCTCTTTGGATCTTAGGAAAAGTTCAAAATTCCCTCTGTCTTCATTACTCTGAAGTTAAAAAGTGATCTCCCTGTAGTTTACTACCTTTGAGCTTTCTATTATAACTCGTTTTATTTGTCCTATTACTATTATCTTTATGCACAGAGAGTTGAATTTTGTAGGATTAAAAAAGATGCATTTATAAAACCATATTACATAGTCAACAAACTTTTATTGCCTGGGATTATAAAAACAGTTCCTGGCCTCAAGGAGTTTATAATCTAATCTAATTTATATTGAAAAAAAATGTTTCTATTCCACTGCATGTTTCATCTCAAGCTGCCATACCTGTCTTACTTAGTCCTCTTGGAACTGGTTCTGACCTTGAACATTTCTTTTGCTATAGGTCTATTTCTTGTAGTATTGAAAATGAAGTAAGTATTATGTTGGGAGATAGAGAAAATTCATAAAATTTTTGCATTTTTGCTTTCTTTGTGAACTTTCTGCATATCTTGCTGAGTTAGGATGTTTATCTCAGAAGAGATTTTTCCACAATGTAATTATGATTCTATTGCTTTGTTTTAAAGTTTGATTTGAGCAATTTTTATAGCCCACATAGTATTAACAGTGCAAGAACTAGATGACTCAAAGGTATTTTATCTACAATACTTCTGAAGAAATGTATTAGACATATATATTATTTTCCCTAATTCTCAATGTCTTCAGCTATAAAATGAATGAATTGAAGTAGATGATCTTTGATGTGTCCTTCACTTCTCAATAGTGTGATCTTGTGATAGCCTTAATTCCTAATCCTTATCATACAGTTCTATTTGTAGAAATGTGTAATATTTTTTTAGGAGTTTAAAAAACTTTAAAATATATTTCACTCTAGAAAAGTTTTTCAAAGCAACAGATGCTATTCTCCTGTCCAATAGAAATGAGTTGTCAACATAATTAGTGTTTCAGTTGGCTGATTACATTGGAAAAAATATTTCATTAAACATTCAACAACTGTGAGAAAAGTACTCCAAAAGGATACTTCATATACAATGAATATCTGATGAATAGATTGACTGTGCTTTATGTCATTTCAATGTCATAACTGTGAAAATAGTACTGTTTGTGCTTGAATATCTCTCATTTACTTGAGTACTGACAACTGCCACGTGCTGAGGAAGTTGTGGGGCAGAAGAGACCTAAGTAAATACCATTTGTTTAATTTCACATTATTGGACTATGAAGTATTAGGACCCCTCCTCCCCTTCCCTGAAACCTGGGCAGTTTGTTAGGATTGTCAAATACCTTCATGGTGAGATTAGATTCTCAGCTCTTCTGGATAGTTTATATCTTCAGTTCCTTTTATTTTGCCAAGAGCACCATATGCCAGTGGATGCTTTGATTGATAAGATATCACTTAATCTTACATTGTTTATAATTACATAGGAATAATTATTGGTACTCTAAATAGCTAGTACTTAATGCTAGTTAGCATTTATGTAGTATTATGAGGTTTGTAATTTAAAATTGCAATTTAAAAATTATAAGGTTATCTTCAAAACAAATATGGGATATATATGCTATTATTATCATTCCTATTTTATAAATGAGGAAAAGGATTAAGTGATTTGCCTAGTCATTTGTTGTTTTCATTCTTGAAGAGGGCCATGACATCAGGCAGGTGGTGTCATGCCATGCAAGTGCATTGGATTTAAGTGAGGGAGGGCTGCCTCACTTTCCCCTCCAGAGCCACCTGGGTCCATTGGCAAGATATGGATCGAGAAGAATGGAGATGGCCCTGTTTGCATTGGGAGACTTTGACCTTTTTAAGCTAAGGTCTTCAATTGGTCTCAGTTTGACTGAGGCAGCAGGCATTCGGTGATTAAGGCTAAGTAGCAATTGAGGCAAAAAAAAATCTCTTTTATCTTTCACCAAAAAACCCCAAAAATAACAAAAAAAACAACAAAAAACTCTAAACAAACAAACAAACAAATAAATATGAGAGGGGAAGACCCTCAATTTCTGACCAAAACAAGAATGATTGTTATTTATTATTCAATCTGAGTCAATCAAGACCCAAACAATGACCAAATGGAGCTTGGCCTAGGACCTATTGATGTCCAATGGGAATCAGATTGGTTTTGGTTTAAGGCATGGTCCTTAAAAAAGAAATCTAGCCAGTTAATCCCAAAATATCTTGGGAGGATTCAGCGATGCAGAAGAGTAGCAGGTGAGTATCTGAGGCTGGATTTGAACTCATGTAATCTTGACTCCAGCCCCAATATTCTATCTGCTGCATCATTTCATTGCCTCATTTGAAATTTGTACCCAGAAACAACAACAATAACTACTACTACTACTACTACTACTACTACTACTACTACTACTACTACTACTACT
>JAJPUD010002019.1:186812-290217 GCA_023553655.1 Myrmecobius fasciatus | reverse complement strand
TTGTCTTGTCTTGTCTTGTCTTGTCTTGTCTTGTCTTGTCTTGTCTTTTGTTTTCTCTGTCTTTGTGTTTCTGTCTTTGTCTCTCTGTCTCCCCCTGTCTCTCTTTCTCCTCCTATCTCTCTTTCTCTGTGTCTCATTTATATTTAAATATCTTGTTTGTACATAATTGTTTTCATGTTCTCTTCCCCATTAGGCTGTGAGCCCCTTAAGTGCAGGGACTATTATTATTATTATTATTATTTTGCTTTTCTCAGTGCTTAGCAAAGTTCCTGGCACATAGTAAGTATGTAATAAATGTTTATTGACTGACTAAATCAGTTTCCTTTAAATTTGTACTTATTATTCTTAGTTCTATCAGATTGAGCAGAACAAGTATAATCCTCTTTCCATAGGGTAGCTCTTCAAACACTTGAATAGAGTTATCATTGCCTATTACATGTCCCAACCCCCCTCCCCAAAACAAACAAAATATTTCCTTTTTTCAGATTATACTTTTCTGCTTTCTTCAACCATTCCCCATCAAACATGATCAGGAGGTCTCCTACCATTCTGGTCACTCTCTTCTGGACATATTTTAGTTTATGAATTGCTCTGAAAAATGTGGTATACAAAACTAAATACAACATTATAAATGTGATCTTTTTAGGCAGAGTACAGTGGAAGCTACCAAATCCCTCTTTTTAGACAGGAAGTCACTCAGTGCAGTCCAAGATCTCATCAAACTTGTTGGTTGCCACATCTTGCTATTAAACTGTGTTCAGCTTAAATTCTACTAAAACTTCCAGACCTTTTTGCATGAACATGAATTGTTTAGTTATGCCTACCTGTTTAATTATCATACTTGTTTGCAGTTAGTGCTTTAAACATTTATATTCATCTCTATTATACTTCCTCTTATGAGTTTTGTTCTATTATTGTGACTTGTTGAGATTTTCCCTCTCCCACTTTAGTTCATCCGAATATTTGTACTTTGTATCTGTAATAACACTACAGAGAACAGTATAAAACACATAGTAGATGCTTAATAAAAACTTTGTTTTTATTTATTGATTTATCCTATACTTCAAAATAATCTCTCTAAAGTAAATCCTTCAATTTGGAACTATGTTCAAAGGGCTATAAAGTTATGCATATCCTTTGATCCAGCAATACAACTTCTAAGTATATTTTCCAAAGAGATTAAAAAAATAGGAAAATAACTTATTTGTAGCTCCTTTTGTGGTAACTTAGAATTGAAAATTAAGGAGATGCCCATCAATTGGGGAATGGTTGAACAAGTTGTGATATATGATATATATTATTGTGACATAAGAATTGACAAACAAGATGAATTCAGAAAAAAAAACAGAAAAAACTTACATGAACTTTTACAAAGTGAAATGAGCAGAAAACATTGTACATAATAACAGCAGTATTGTATGATGAACAAATGTGAATGATTTAGCTATTCTCATCAATACAATGATCCAAGACAATCCCAAGGACGGAGAGAGGGAAGGAGGGAGAAATGGAAGGATGTGGAAGCATCTGCCCCTCCCCCTTCTCTTGTCCTATATTTGAAACTCTTCACAACTCATTTTTTTTTCTCTTACTACATGTACTTTTTATGCTCAGAAAAATTGTGCACATACTTGTTATTCTGAAAGCAAGCCCTACGTTCTCTCATCTCTTGTTTTTGCTCAAACCATGTCCTTATTTGCTTAAAAAAACTCTCATTTTTCATGTTTGCTCTAATCTCTTTTGGAAATGTGCTATAATGGAAAGATTTTTGGATTTAATATTTAAGTACTTTGGTCCAAATTTCAGTTCTACCATTTACTACTTCTGTGTCCTTATACCAGTAACTTAACCTCTCTGAGTCATACTTTCTTAATTATAAAATGAGGGGTTTGGATTTTTAAATCATCTCAAAAGTTCATTCCAACACAAAATTTATGATTTCATTGAATACTTCTTAACAGTTCAGATAATAATGTCTTTATTAAGCCATTTGGATTCCTCTTAGAAAAAAATCATTTTTTTTACATTCCCACTGTAATTATAATATAAGTGTATTTGGGTTTTTATCTTATGTCATTTTCTGTTTTAGACTGTAAGCTCCTTGAGAGTAAGAACTGTCTTGTTCATCTCTATTAATTCCCATGGTGCTCAGACTCTAAACAAAAATGTTCAATGAACAAAAGGATTTATTCAGAAGGAAAAAAAGCATTGTGCCCAATAAAAAGAAGACATTTGTAACAATTAGACCAATACAAAAATGGAATAGATTACTTCACAAATTAGTAAGCCGGAAATATTCAGTCAGAGCCAAGAATAGCCATTCATAAAGATTATCATCAAAGTTTCCTATACGTGAAAGAGATTAGACTACATAATTTTGAAGGTCTATTTAACCTCTAGAGTTCTATGATTTTAGGAAATTCCATTATATGAAACATAGCCCCCATTTAAAAGTTATTAGACTTTGCACACTTAAAACATTAAATTTAATAATTATTTGTTAATTGTTAAAACTTTACTTAAAAGATGATCTTAGAGTTTATCTTCTTTTAAATATAAAGGTTTTCTTATGAAATGTTTCCTATGAGGTCTGACAGCCAATAAATATTTTCTAAGCTTGAAATATGAGACTTTTTTTCTTGTGCTACAGATTTTGCCACCATTGTTATCACAATTGGCTTAATTATTAAAGCAAACCCTCCTTTCTTGTACTGATGAAAAGTC
This sequence comes from Myrmecobius fasciatus, assembly GCA_023553655.1. Classification (NCBI taxonomy): domain Eukaryota; kingdom Metazoa; phylum Chordata; class Mammalia; order Dasyuromorphia; family Myrmecobiidae; genus Myrmecobius; species Myrmecobius fasciatus. The sequence goes on along the minus strand of JAJPUD010002019.1, from coordinate 287,493 downwards.
TGAAGGCTGATTCATCTTTTAGCACTTAGGGCACAATGATCAAAAGTTTTCACAAATACCAGTGTCTGTACATTGCCTTTCCAAAGTCACAAAAGTATAAATGATCAGTTTGAAAATCAGTTTGAAAATAAGACAGATTTCAGACAAATACTTCAGCATTTTTATTCCTAAAAGTTTCTGGGTACAAAGATTCAACAACCTCTTTTTTATTTTTACACTAACAAGGAAGACATTTTTCTTACTTCCTGACTTCCTTCATTGAGGTTCATGTCCATTTTCTCCTCTGATAGTTCATTGGATTCATTAGATGATCTCCTAAAGACAGTCTATAGTTTTCTAAGACTGTAGTAGTCTGATGATGTCAACAGGATACTGAGTATATTAGCAGTGTCAGTTGATCCAATAAGCATCTTTCAGTTATTGTAATGAGCAAAGGAATATGCCAATAGGGAACTTTTGCTAATGGATAAAATTGATTATTTATTGAGCTAAGGTGACATGAGAATAGTGCACCATTTTTACTCCTGAATTTCTCAATCTGGGCTATACAGAATTGCTGTATATTATCATAGAGTCCTTCTACCAGTTTTAGACCAAACTTCCATCTTATGGTATGTAGGTGGAGCATTGGACAGAGAAGACCTGAATTCAAATCCAGCTTGAGACACTTCCTACCTGTCTAACTCTGAGTAGGTCACCTAAGTTTTATTTGCTTCATTTTTCTCATTTATAAGATCAAGATAAAAATGGCACCTATATCTCAAGAATTGCTGTGAGGGTTGAATTATTAATTGTAAAGTACTTGGCACATAGTAGCCACTATATAAATGTTAGTCATTATTATCTAGGAAGGAAATGTCCTCCATATCCACCTGGGAAATGCCTATATACTGTATCAGACCCACAACTCTAGCATCTGGCAATAAATAGATTGATTATTGCTGTGAACTTTTTATAAAATAAGCATTATTAGTCATACAAATAAATATCACTAAGGAATGGCCCAGTATGAATCAGGCATTATTACATAGAGCAAAGTGAACATCACCAACGTGTGACCGACCAGTTGCTCTGTGGATATTGGACACTATTACCTCTACCTTGTGCAAACAGTCCCAGGAATATACATATTGAGGCAAGACTGTTGTTTGTCCTTCATTCTTGTAGATGACCATGATCTCAGGGAAGTGAAGCTGTGACATGCTAGGTGAATTGATTTAGGTGAGGGAGGGCTATGCAACGTCACCTGTTTCACTTTCCCTTCCAGAGCCATCTGGATCCAGTGACAAGAAATAGATCACAATGATTGGAGATAGCCCAGGATGAAATGCACATAATAATCTAGTTCCTTGAAATAATGACAGTTGGGTGCAATAAATAAATTGAATTGCTATTCATGGGTCTATGCTGTAAAGTTCTTTGGTCTTCCATAAAGCCAAAATACCATTGAAAGTATTTTACTTACTTCATGTAACTTTCATTGCCATTACCTAAAATTTAATGTAATTTTAGGTTATTTGTTTCAGATTACTTAAATATTTCTCAAAAACTACTAGTGATTTTTGATTACAGCATAATGATTATATACATTTTGAAATAATTTTATTTTTTATGAACTTGACAATTAAAATGATCATTTTCATATACAAAGAACAGAAAAAGGATTGCTTATGAAACAGTTTTAATTATGAATAATTAAAAAACTGTAGTAATTATAATAGTAATTTCAGTGTTGTGTAGCTTGTCTGTATTTCTGAACTTCATTCTGTTCCCTTCCTTGTAATTTATAGATGTTTTCTTGTTCTTTCTCTCTTTTGGTTATAGATTTCAAGGACATTTTGAAAAGAAACTCATGTTAAGTTGTGTCATTTCTGAATTCTTGTTTTTGTTTTTTTGCAGAGGAGGAGGGAAGGGAAAGCAACATTTATATATGAGGCTATTTTGCAGCATGACGTCCTCTAAATATTTTCTCTAAATACTTAAGCTTTGCTGCATTAAAGACAGTAAATGGCAATCCCTGGAACCAGCCTCCTGCTAATATTGCTATTATAAGTGAGGGATTTCTGTGGGCTAGAAGTTTCACTCTTATTATCCAACTTAGTCATGAAATCCCTGGTTAAACCCATTAAACAAGCAAACAAACAAAATGTCTCTTATCCTGCTCCATACCCCCAGGATTCAAGCCAACATGTCACATAGACATCTGGACTTAGATGAAGCCTTTTCCATTAAGTATTAAATTCCATCCTCTGGTGGAAAATAATAATCATAAAGTATAGTGTTATTCTCAAGTAAATACCCCCTAGTGACTTTGAAACACTACCCACCTACCTACGATCAGGAATCACCCAACTTATTCTAAGGGAAGAGAAGGTGAATGTTTTCAAATATGATTCAAAGCAAATAACAGAATGCCAAGTATCCTTTGAATTACATAGTGTTTTATTTATCTCTGAATTTCAGGGGATGGTAACAAAATTAAAATGAACCATTCTTTCTTCAGATCAGGCTTCCCAAGAGAAAGTTTTCATTCCAAAGGCATATCTTCCCTTCTTTCGTCAATCCTTCCTACTTTTCTTAAGTTCATTTGACAGGATGCCTTTGCTTCTGGTTTTGTTACATTCAGAAAGATATAATGTATATTCATGAAACTGGCCCTTATTGGGATGTTTGGTCTGTCAATAAGAGGGAATTCAACCCTGAGCTTTTGAAGTTCTCTCAAAGCTCAGATATCATGGAGGCTCCATATATCATTAACATTACCATCAAAAGCTTTGCTAAATGGCTGTCACCACATGACCTCTGGCTGAGGTGCTATCCAAAGCAGAAAGCCGTGATCCCTACTCTCTAGGGGCTGATTACTTAAAATGGATAAAACTAACACAGACTGACTTGTTGAATTCAACAAGAATACTAAACTGACATTGGACAATGTTAAGCAAATGAACATCTTACATTGCTTCTGTATGCTTGATTGTTTTCAGTTAAGAATGTGGAACTTTTTTAGTTCCTCATTTATTCTTTTGAAAGGCAATGCGATACCCTTTGACCCAGCAGTGTTTCTACTGGGCCTATATCCCAAAGAGATTTTAAAGGAGGGAAAGGGACCCACATGTGCAAAAATGTTTGTGGCAGCCCTTTTTGTAGTGGCAAGAAACTGGAAATTGAAAAGATGCCCATCAATTGGAGAATGGCTGAATAAATTATGGTATATGAATGTTATGGAATATTATTGTTCTGTAAGAAATGACCAACAGGAGGATTTTAGAGAGGATTGGAGAGACTTGCATGAACTGATGCTGAGTGAAATCAGCAGAACCAGGAGAACATTATACACAGCAACAAGACTATACAATGATCAATTTTGATGGACATGGTTCTCCTCAACAATGATGTGATTCAAACCAGTTGTGCTGCGATGAAGATAGTCATATACATCCAGAGAGAGGCCTGTGGGAACTGAGAGTGAACCACAACACAGCATTTTAACGCTTTCTGTGAATATTTACATGCATTTTGTTTTCCTTCTTAGGTTGTTTTTTTTTTTTTTTCTTCTTCTCTTTCTAGATCTGATGTTTCTTGTGCAGTAAGATAACTGTATAGATATGTATACATGTATTGTATTTATCATATAATTTATCCTATCTAGCATGTATTAGATTACCTGTCATCTAGGGGTGGGGGTGGGGGGAAGGAAAGGAAAAGCTTGGGAAAAAAAGTTTTTTTGCAAAGGTCAATGTTGAAAGGTCACTTGTATGTTTTGCAAATAAAAAAAAGCTTTATTTAAAAAAATAAATAAAAAAAATAAAGTGACACAATCCAAAAAAAAAAAATGAAAGGCAATGCGATATAGTGAGTAGGTAGAAAGCTAGTTTTGGAGCCAGAAAGCCTTGAATTCTGTCGTGCCTTTGATGCAAGCATATGTGATCTTGATTAAGACTCTTAAATTCTTAGTGCCTACGGTAAATCTCTAAAGTGATAAGTTGCAGAGAAAATGCCAAGCTGGACTAATAGAGTCAGTTTCTTCATACAGGAATTCCCTGTTCCAATATAATCATAAGTCTAGTCCCTCTATTGCTCCTCATTACATACATAAATATTTTAATATAGTAATAAAACTGATTTATAAAGGAGAAAATCAATCTAAAACAGGACATGGCATTGTTTTTATGTTTCTCAGTTTCTCAGAGCAGAATAATTTCCCCCAAATTAGAAAAAGATCTTACTGCTGGGATTTCACAGGTCATTAGTGGGGAGCTGATGAATACAGTGGCTTGTTTATTGTGACCAGAGGAACAGCTTCCTGGCATATTTGTTGTAGCAGTATATTTTGCCTTTGACTTAGGTATTTTCCAGCTCACCTCTTCTCAAGAGCCAAGTCCCCAATCCAATTTACCCTGTCTGCCTAAGGCAACTGGCCACAGAAGCATCTTTAACAAATGTTTTCCTTTGCCCTTTGGTGAGTTCTGTTTTTGGTTGAGTGCCTAACTGAAATTTGAAATGGCCTTAAGTATTGGGCAGAGGGGATGTAGGGAAGATAAAATGAGACCAGATGGTTTTATGGCTCCTTGTTTTCCAGAAGAGGTAGGAAGCCATGGAATATTGAAGAATGATAATCTCGTAATATGACCATTATTGGTGAAATGGTTAGGGTCTAATTGAAATCCCTTGACAAAGTCTTGAAAGGGAACTTACATTGAGTGAGTATTCTACTTACTATTTTTCCCATGTCCTTTCCTTGACGACTCTTGTAACCCACCCTTTCTATCTTCTCTACATAGCTTTCCAAATAACATTTTGCTATTTCCCTTATGAATTTAATAACGTCATAGATCTTGGAAGGGAGAAGGTCAGGAGAGAAAGGATGGAGAGCCAATTTTAGTAGAGACAAATGAGTTTGATTTCTGTTGTAATGCTCTTGCTTTTAATACAGGGAAATTCATGTACTTTGATTTATCACTTAAAATTTTGTAAGGAGGTTATTCTTATCCATTCTTTTAGAAATATAAAAAAATTAGATTATTACTAGAAATTCTCTTGAATCACCTTAGGTTTTGGTGGATCAATTGAGATAGAGTATTGTATGCATTTCATTTTTTTTCTTCATGCTTTATAAAGAGCCTTAATGTTTTTTTTATTTTTTATTTTTTTAATTAATACTTTTTATTTGCAAAAACATATGTATGGGTAATTCCTAAACATTAACCCTTACAAAGCTTTCTGTTACAAATTTTTCCCCCCTACTCGCCACCTCTCCCCTACATGGCAGGATATCCACTACATGATAATTATGTTAGAATACTTAAGAAATCGAATATATGTATAGTTATTGCATCATTTTTTTTTGTGCAGGAGAAATCATATCTACAAGAAAGAATAATCTGATAAAGGAAATACAATGCAAGCAAACCTCAATAGAGACCATGAAAATGTTATGTTGTGGTCCACATTTCACATCCCTCTCTCTGGGTGTATATGGCTCTCTTCACCGAACAATTGGAACTGGTTTGAAGCATTTCATTGTTGAAGAGAGCCATGTCCCTTAGAACTGATCCTCATATAGTATTGTTGTTGCCGTGAATAATGATCTCCTTATTCTGCTCGTTTCACTCAGCATTAGTTCATGCAAGTCTTTCTAGGTCTCTCTGAAATCATCCTGCTGGTCATTTCTCACAGAACAATAATATCCCATAACATTCATATACCATAATTTATTCAGCCATTCTCCAATTGATGGGCATCCTTTCAGTTTCCAGTTTCTAGCCACTACAGAAAGGGCTGCCACAAATATTCTTGCACATGTGGGGCCCTTTCCCTCCTCTAAGATCTCTTTGGGATATAGGCCCAGTAGAAACACTGCTGGGTCAAAGGGTATGCATAGTTTGATAATTTTTTGAGCATAGCTCCAAATTGCTCTCCAGAATGGTTGGATCCGTTCACAGTTCCACCAACAATGTATTAGTGTCCCAGTTTTCCCACATCCCCTCCAACATTCATCGTTATCTTTTCCTGTCATTTTAGCCAATCTGACAGGTGTGTAGTGGTACCTCAGAGTTGTCTTAATTTTCATTTCTCTGATCAATAGTGATTTGGAGCACCTTTTCATATGATTATAAATAGTTTTAATTTCATCATCTGAAAATTGTCTGTTCATATCCTTTGACCATTTATCAATTGGAGAATGGCTTGAATTCTTATAAATATGAGACAATTCTCTATATATCTTAGAGATGAGACCTTTATCAGAACCATTAAATGTAAAGATGATTTCCCAATTTGATGCTTCCCTCCTAATCTTGTCTGCATTAGTTTTGTTTGTACAGAAACTTTTTAACTTAATATAATCAAAATTATCTATCTGGTGTTCAATTAAGAGTTCCAGATCTTCTTTGGACATAAATTTATTCCATCTCCACAGGTCTGAGAGGTAAAGTATCCTATGTTCCTCTAATTTGGTTATAATATCACTCTTTATATCTAGATCATGAACCCATTTAGATCTTATCTTGGTGTGCGGTGTTAGGTGTGGGTCCAGCCTTAATTTCTTCCACACTAGTTTCCAATTTTCTCATCAGTTTTTGCCGAATAGTGAGTACTTATCCCCAAAGCTGGGGTCTTTGAGTTTATCAAACACTAAATTGAAGAGCCTTAATGTTTAAAGCACAAGTTAAAAGAAAATCACCAAGTAGGCATTCAGTGATAGGAAGAGTTAGTGTGGTATAGAATAGGAATATACTAAGAGGTAAAAGATCTGTATTCTAATCTCCTCCTTTTCACTCATGATGATTTGATGAATTTGATTCTGAATTTTTCTTCTGTATTAGAATAATACAATTTTATATATTTGAAGATATGTAAATGGAACAGATAAGGTGTTTTTTTTTCTTCTAGTTCTAATTTTTGTATCTTGCCAAATTGCAATTACCAATGCTCTAGTCTGTCTTCTGATCTATGAAAGTGGAGTTTAAAAGAAAATAGACTGAACTGGATTGTTATCTTGTTTCAGAGACACACCTCTTCTCACAAGAGTATATTCTTCTAAGTCCTAGACAACCAGTGATCTTGGAGGCAGACTATGCCAATGAACAACTAATAAGTATTCAAAATCTTTTCAACAAGGTTCTAGTGCTTGTGCACTTACTCTGATGCCTCCAAACAAACATTTATGAATTGTAATCTCATCAAATTATTTGAGAAATCTTATCAAAGTGATCAGAAGATAACCCTTCTAAATCCTCTTTATCCTCTCTACTCAGCTTAATATTTGCCTTTGAGCTCATTTTTGAGTATTACTGATTCTGGGTGACTTTCTGGGATCTGGGAAGTTTAAAAGTATTGTCTTCTCTATTTCATCTTCCAGCACCTTGCAATGATTATAACCACTCTACAAATCAAATTAACAATCTTTTGTGAAAATCAAGACTGGGGCAGGCCTAGAGTTTGTGCTCATTCCTGAATCCATAACTGTACAAATTCAAAAGACAAAATTGTACATATTCACTGTATGTTTTGTTGCTTTTGAAGTTTTATCTCAACAGACAAAAACAAAAATAATTCATACCTTCCCTCACAAAAAAGATAAGAAAATAATAGTAGCTTTTGAGATAGATAACAAAAAACAGGTTTTTATCTTGTGGGGGAAATTACTATGTCACACCTCAGTAATGTATTTGTGTAGGATTTGAGTTTTCTTCTGAGCTGCTGTGGCTTAATAATACAAGAAGTCCAGACCTGCTCAAACAATCAAGCCAACTCAGACAAGCACCTGTCCATTGGATTCCTGGGCTAAAAGGGGCAATACAATCCAAAAATGTACATCCAAATGATTTGGGTTTAATGAGAAAGTGGCTGCTTATTCCCAGATGGGGAAAAATCAACCTCAAATTTCTCTTCTAGAAAGGAAAAACACTCAAGTTTCCTAGATGAACCCCCAAGATAGTGGGACTCTCATAATGTAATTAAGCAAGTAGGCCAACAATAAATAACCCCCTTACCTCACATTCCTTATAAATCCATGTGGTTTTGTTCTTCAGCTGTAGAGTACACATGGGAAATCTATCACTCCCTTCCATTTTTTCCCCAGGAGATTTCTTGCCAGAATTCTTTTTTTTTAAAAAAAGATTTTCCAGTTACTTGACTTATTTTTCACATTTATTTATTTTATTTTTAATTTATGGAATAAAACAAGCACTTTTATTACAAAGCATATAATAAAAATATGATTGTACATTGTAAATTTTCTTCTTCCCCCAGAGATGGCTCCCATTAGACATAAATATGTATACACAAAATTATTCTATATAAATTTCTATTTAATCATTCTTCACAGTATCTGAATACAAATAGTGTTTTTCTTTATACTAATTTGGATATTTATAATAGTCAAAGTGACTTTATTTACTCAGTGTTGTTCTTAAAACAACGTTGCTGTTACCACATACAATGTTTTCTAAGTTCTCTAATTTTGTCCTTCATTAATTTATTCGTCTTACCGTGTTTTTCTAAAATCACTAAGTTCATCTTTTCTTATGGTACAGCGTATTCCAGAACAATCATATACTACCACTTGTTCGGCCATTCCTCAGTTGACAGGTATCCCTGCAATTCCCAGTTCTCTGCCAACCCAAAGAGGGTTGCTGTAAACCTTTTAGAACATTTAGATTCTGAACAAACAATAGTAGTATTTCTGAGTAAAAAGGTATAGACAATTTAATAACTCTTTGGGTATAATTCCAGATTGCTCTTAAAAATCGTTGGATCAGTTCACAATTCCACCAACAATGATACCTGAATCCTTAAATTTAGCAACTATTTAATTTAGGTTCACCCACAAGGCAAATGCAAGACTGAAGATGCTTAAGAAATTTCCCTTCTCTGGTTATAAGACTAAATTCTGGGATCATGCAAACCTGGGAAATTAAAAAAAATGTATATATAGCCCCCTCTCAGTGCAAGAGGATGGAGCTCAGGACACTGTTTATGACCTGTTCTCATAAACCATATCTGCTTTTTGCAAGTACTTTGTCAATGCTCTTTGTATTATTATTTCTTGGGCTGTGAAAGCTCATTCTTGGGATTTTTTGGGCAAAGTGGTTATGTATTTGCAATACCTATTTGTTTCTACCTTGACACTCTATCTATTTTTGGGAAACTATGTATGGGCACAGGACTTTCTACCCTTAGGGAAATTTCCTGAGTATCTCTAACATTGAGGTTTTTCTTGTGGGTGAACGCACAAATTAGGTAGTTGCCAAACTCTGGAATATAGGTGTCAAATCTTCTAGGGAAAATCAGGAAGGGAATGAGAGATTTCCCATGTGGACCCCACATTTGGAGAACAAAGCCAAACATTTATTAAGCACTCATTATGTTCCAGGCACTTTGCTAAGCCCTGGGTATTAAAGAAAATATAGAAAAAATCAATGTCTTCAAGGGGAAAAAGTTTACATTTTAACAGGCGAGACAACATGTATGTAAATAGACATATACAAGATGGAAAGATGAAAGCTATTCTTAGAGGAAAAGGGGAAAAATAATTAAGAGGTTATCATTCATAACTGACATATCTATACTCTAATCCCTGTAACATGTTCCTGAGAATGATGTTTGATTAAAAATATGAGAAGAGAATAGGTAGATTTTTATACTTGGTATTTAACATCATTTTAAAACATTTAACATAGACAAACAAATGAACTTAATGTGCTTGTAATTTAACTCTACATAGCTATCTATATGCATTTGATTTCAAAATGCAGTTTTATAGTCCAAAGTTCCTCTTTTCAATATTTTACACAATTTATAAGCATTTATTAAATTCCTCTTATTTGCTATGTGCTATGCTGGGGATTCAGAAACAAAAAGGAAAATTCAGAAACCAAAAAAAATCTGTTTAACCAGAGAAATTTTTATTCTATCAGAAGAAACAACATATCCACTTGGAAGTTTATCCATACAGGAAGAGGGAGCATTAGATTTGAACTTTGAAGAAATTCTTGGGAAGGAATTCTTGGATTCTTAAGGTGAAGATGAGGAAAATGTACATTCTAGGAATGGAGGGAATTGTACAACAATATAGAAAAGGGAGATTAAATGTTTGTGTGAGAAGTAGCAAAATGGTTAATTTATCTGGTTTGGAGAGGATGAAAAGAAAGGTAGACTGGAGACAGATTGTGAACAGATTTAAAAACCAAAGAGAAGAGTTTGCACATAGGGCCTGGAGTTTACTGAGTGGGTTGGTGACCTGTGCTTAGGAATGTTATTTTCACAGTTATGTGGTGGATGAATGGGAGAGGAGAGAGAAGCTTGAGGCAAGAAGCCAAGAAGCCTAGTTAGATGCCTATTTTTTCTAGAGGCAACAAGGAGTTGAATTATGGAAGTGGTTTCGTATGTGGGGAGAAGGGAAAGAATGCAAGAGATTGTGGGAGTAGAATTGACAGAATTTGGTAATTGAATAGATGTGAGTTTGGGGAGAATAAAGAGTTGGTGATTAATATTAAGTTGAAGCTGAATGACTGAAAAGAGAATAGTGTTCTCAAAAGAGATAAAGAAATTTAGAAGGAGAATAGATTTTGGGAAAACAATGAGCTTTGTCTTGGAAATTTTGAATTTGAGATATTAACAGGATATCCATTTCAAAATTGGAGTTATCATGGTTGATATGTTAAGATATATTTGATATCAGGATTTCTTAATAGATGCAATAAGAGAAAACTTTGTCGAACGATCCTTTGATTATCATCAATAATGGCTAATGCAGAATACAAATTGAAGAGAGGTATATTAAACATTCTCGATAGGCTTCTGTTTGTGATTAAAGTTATATGATTAAATTAATTAACCCCCAAACATTGAAGCATGTTCAGAATGAGAACCATGAGCTCTCAGAATAATTTGGTTTAACTGTCTACATAGGAAGTGACTAAAGAATGCCTGCTTTAAAAAAATCCAACTTAGGATGTTCAGTTGGATGGACAGCCCATTGAATTGGTTCTTTGGTTCATTTATCTTGGGCAGCAGTTGCAGACAACAATGATCTAGGCCTAGAACTAAACATGAGCAAATGTGCTATATTGATTTTGGGAAATGGTCCAGTATTCTAAAGATCCATCTTTATAACAATTTTCTTCTGGCATTTCTATATGACTGTAAAGCATACAGTGCCATGATCTCTAAAAATTATAATTGCAAATCATAATCCAAAGGTCAATGGAGAGAAGTATGCTGACTATAATTACTGTGCAGTCTTATATAAGTGACAAATTGTCATGCATAAATCGATAAGAATTTTATTTAAAGGATAAATGACTGGATTTATGACTTAGTAGATCAAAACATCCCCATGGATCCAGAGGACATTCTATGACAGTCGGTGGTCTTGGAGTTCTAACCAGGGTACCTCTAAAACTTAACAAGTTGACTTTTCTCATGACTAGATCAATTAAATAATAACAAAAGAGAATAAAACATGAAAATTTAAACATTGGATCATTATCATAATTGGGCAAAATCATATAACATATAACATATATGCACATATATATACATATATTTGGCCATTTGAATTATTTTAGAAAAGAATAATATATATGATAGAGGAACTATTTCAAATGAATATAATCTAGAAATTTTGCAATAATGCAAAAGGGATCTGACACATAGTGATAATAATAACAAATAACTCAGATCCTTGGCCCTACAAATGTTTATCAAACATTTTATTTCAATTCATCACCAATACAAATAAGAGATAATGTTAGAAACAAAGAAACATGTTGCTAACAAAAATTCCTTCTAAATCAAAGCTTTAAAAGAACAATTAAATTTCAGGTTTTTTTTTCATAGAAAATCACAGTCTTTTCTCTAGCTGAGGAAATTAGTCAATAGTTGAAATCAGAAATTTTTACATGGGGACTGTGAACTTGATTTTTTTTATTAAAGCTTTTTATTTGCAAAACATATGTATGGGTAATTTTTTAACATTGACCCTTGCAAAGCTTTCTGTTCCAAATTTTTCTCTCCTTCCTCCCCACCTCCTCTCCTACATGGCAGGTAGTCTAATACATGTTAACTATGTTAAAATATATGACAAATACAATATATGTATACATATTTATACAGTTATATTGCTGTACAAGAAAAATAGGATCTACAAGAAAAAAAACTTGAGAAGAAAAACAAAATGCAAGCAAACATCAATAGAGAGCATGAAAATGCTGTGTTGTGATCCAGATTCGGATCCCGCAGGCCTCTCCCTGGGTGTATATGGTTTTCTGCATCACTGAACAATTGGAACTTATTTGAAACATCTTATTGTTGAAGAGAACCATGTCCATCAGAATTGATCATTATATAGTCTTGTTGTTGCCGTGTATAATGATCTCCTGGTTCTGCTCATTTCACTTTGCATCAGTTGTGAACTTGATTTTTAAAAAATTTAGGTAACTTTTTATTCAACATAATTGGTTTCTTTTGTAGCCCTACTATGTATTTTATCTTATGAATTTAAAAACATTTGTTGGGAAAGGTTCTGGAAAGAGGCTGCTATATTTCCTTTTAGGATTCTAGGGGCAGCTCTCAGGGATTGATGGTGTCTTCTCTAGTGCTAGAGCTCCTAAGCCATGACCCATGTGCCCCTTCCTCCCCCCTGCAGTGTTTAATCCATTCATATGAAATGCAGATATTGCTGTCAGTTGTTCTAGGGATGCTAATAGCATACTAATATAAAAGTGCAAATCCTTTGGTTCTCAGAAATTTCTAAGGTTCATCTTTAGCCAGGGTGAGGTGTGGGGGTAGGGGAAGGAAACCAAGACCATGCTTGAGTCCAAAACTCTTCTCCTTTCCCACCAAACATTTCACGATGGAATAGCTTTTTCTGCTCTCTTCTCTGTGGCCAATCTTATTATTATGTTTGAGTTGACTTGCTCTTTTATACAGGACCTACAAGGCATGATCAAGTTTCTTCAACCAGTATGAATATGCTTTCAGTGCAATGTTACTAGTATTTCATCCAATGGCTTTTAAGGACTCCAAAGGACTTTTTTTGTATCTAGTCTAAAGCCTTTGTTGACCTTGTAGAGATATCTGAACCTAAATCACATCTAGTTTGTATCTCTGATTGATTGATTATCTACAATGATGAAATAAATAAAAAGTAAAAGAAGTAATTAAATATGAAATTTATATAAAATACATTTTTTTCAAGTTTGAAGTAAAAAACAAAAGAGTTCAGTTTCAATGTGAATTTTGGAAATTCACTTGAAAGAATCCCTGTTCTACAGGATAATTATAGAGGCATGTTCCTAGCATAGATATAGAAAGCTATCAAATATTGGTCCAGTAAAAGAATTGGATATTAGAAAGTAAAACAAGGTAAGACTGAAATTCTTGAAGAGTTTGAGCCTAATGCAAGAAGTAATATAGAAAACAGAAGCAGAGCATTTAGTCCTAGAAAGTATTTGAATGATTATCCAATCCAATCCCCTTATTTATAAATGGAAGTCAACAAACATTGAATGAAAGCAAAATACATGTAGCATGGAACATAGCCACCATTTGAAGTGAGGATTTCTAACACGAATTCTCATATATTTTGACTATATCCCACTATATCCAGTGTTGAGAGAAGTTACAAATTATCTAATAAGAAGGATGACTTTTGTGGAGGTTGTATATATGGGCTAGCATGAGTATATTTTGGACAAAGGAAGATATTAAGGAGATTTCAGAATAATCTAATTGACAAACAAGCAGACCATGAAAGTGTAAATAATGGCCAGAAATAAAATGTGTATAAGAGAGGCTGTTTGTAAGTAGTTGAAATATTTAGCAATTTTGTGAACTATTGAAATATTTGAAATTGAAATATTTGAGCATAACAAATAATTAGGAAATGTCAGTGAATAATTTTTCCTTTTAGAACTCTTGGCATATAATATTTCAGGGATTCTTCTTGATGTTCAATTGGAGGAAACCAATTTACAATTATTTTCTTTAAATTTCAGTAAGTGAATGCTAAGGGAATTCAAGTCCCATTGCTGTTCAACTTTAGTCACTGAATCCATCTAAGCAGCGGTCAGACTGGGTTTCATGCGTCATTGAACAGATTCATGAAGTTGCAATGTGATTTTTTGGCAGTGAAGTGTATACAACATAATGGCTTTGCAGAAGCACTGAAAGATAGAAGGAGCTAGAAATATCCCTACCCCTCCAACTGTCCCCTTCTCTGTAATAGGTATAAAAGGGCTCCTCATTGTATGGCTTCTTATCAAGCTGATATATAAGGTTCAGAGTCATTAACTGAGTTCCCTTTATAGTCCTCAAACATATGGAAAAAAGGCTTTTCTGTGTTAAAATAGCAGAACCATTGTAAATTGGGAGAGAGAGAGAGAAGGTTGGAGGTTTGCCTCTGACATTGAAATAATCACTTCCTAACAGTTTCTTCAATTTAGTAGAATTCCATTCAGTTAACTTCAATTCTTTTTAATTCAGCACATAATCATATTTCCTACTCTGTATAAGTGTTTGATGCCAGTTCCTTTCCTCTTAGTGGTCAGAGAGTAACCCTCACATACAAGAATGGCTGGATCCAAGTCTAGCTGCTGTTACATACTGACTGTGCTACCTAGGGAAATCATTCAGCATCTCCCAGGCAAGTCTCTGAAATGATATGTTACCATAAGAAGAAAAGTTACCAATCTGTAGTGATAGCAGGTTTCTTTATTTGGGTGTTCCCTGTATCAAGGAAGTCATAAATCAAATCTATACTCCTATTTCCATGTGTCATTTCCATTGGGTTCTGTATGCTGAGAGTGATATGAATTAAGTAAAATGTAATTCCTGGTCTCCAGAACTTTCTGTCTGCTTAAAAGATTAGTCTCCCTCTGTCTCTCTCTTTATTTCTGTATCTTTCTCTCTATTTCTGTCTTTCTTTCTCCATCTCTCTCTGTCTCTCCCTCTCCTTCTCCATCTCTGTATCTCCCGCTCCATCTCTGTCTCTCTCTTCCTCTCCATCTCTCTCTCTCTCCATCTCCATTTCTGTCCCTTCCTCTCCATTCCATCTCTGTCTCTCCCTTTCCATTCCATCTCTGTCTCTCCCTTTCCATCTCTGTCTCTCTCTCCCTCTCCATCTCCATTTCTGTCTCTCCCTCGCCATCTCTGTCTCTCTCTCCCTCTCCATCTCAATCTGTCTCTTCCTCTTGATCTCATCTCTTTCTATCCTTCTCTATCTCCATTTCTTTGTCTTTCTGTCTTTCTTTCTCTCTCCATCTGTCTCTGTCTCTTCCTCTCATCTCTGTCTCTTCCTCTCCATCTCATCTCTGTCTCTCCCTCTCCATCTCATCTCTGTCTCTCCCTCTCCATCTCCGTCTCTGTCTCTCCCTCTCCATCTGTCTCTTCCTCTTGATCTCATCTCTGTCTCTCCCTCTCCATCTCCATTTCTGTCTCTCTCTCTCCATCTTTGTCTCTCTCCATCTCTCTCTGTCTCTCTTTCTCACATAAACACCCACATCCACACATTCCACATAAATATCCAATACAAAAGTAAGGATATTTGAGCTCCTGCTAGGAAGTTTAAAGGAATAGCTAAGTGGTGCAGTGGATAGAGCACTGAGCTTGGAATCTGGAAGATATCTTCAATGAGTTAAAATCTGGCCTGAGACACTTATTATTGTGTCCCTCTGTCACTTAGCCCAGTTTGCCTCAGTCTCCTTATGTGTAAAATAAACTAGAGAAGAAAACATCAAATCACTCCAGTATCTTTGTCAAGAAAACCCCAAATTGGGTCATATAGAGTCAGACTTATTGTTTGTTCAATTTTATCAAAGTCTATCATGATATCAGGGAAGTGATGCCATGACATGCAAAAGAACTGGATTTAAGTGAGAGAAAACTGTGCAAGGTCACCTGCCTCACTTTCCCTTCCAGAGCCATCTATGTTCAGTGGCCTGGTACAGGTCAGGATGCCTAGAGATGGCTCTGGATACAATGGGAAACCTTGACCTTTTAAAGCTAAGGTTTCAACAGATCTCAGTTTGAGTTAGGCAGCACAGTGGATAAAGTGCTGGCCTTAGAGCAAGAGACTCATCTTTATGAGTTTAAATGTGGCCTCACAGACATTTTTGTGAATTTGTAAAGTGCTTCAGCTCAGTCTCATTCATAATAATCCTCATCTCCAGACAGGATTTTCAAGCAGTCATTTCAACATCTCCACCCTCTAAATTGAACTTCTGACCAAACGCAGGAGAAAATAAATAGCCCTCCATCCTTGGATATTCAGTATCCTTCTCTTCACCTTGGAAATTTTCAGCCCCACCTGCCGTAGGGGTTTACTCCTTAATCACCCTTCCCACTTTTGCTGGATAACACTCTTCTAAACAACAGTAATCAAATCAGCACTACCAATTAATGTTAATGTAAGGTGGATGTTCTATTCACCCATCCTAGGACTGACAGGACTGAAATAACTGAACAACCAAGCAAAGGAAGTTCAGAGTAATATAGTTGTTTTACCAAAGAGAGAGGTCTGAGGACAATTTTAAACTCCAGGAACTAATTATCCTTTCAGAAAAATATTTCTTTCAATATTATCTTAATTGTCTATTGGAGTTTGATTAAAGCAAAGCTTTGGTAGAAAGAACACTGGTTTGGGTGATGGGGAGAGGGTCAAAAGATAGCATTTCTGTTCTGGAACTCTAAGTCTACCATGCTGTGTGACTTAGGAAAAATACTTAGCCTCTCCAGCTCCTTGCTTTTTTCTCTATAAAGCAGGATTGACTCTTACTCTTCAGTCTCTAATGAAAAAAACAATCCTTACCATATTTTCTTGACAATAAACTTAGTTGCATAATGACTAATGGTTGCAGTAGTTTTTTTTTAGCTTATACAGTCACTTTTGAAGGTAATATTTATATTCATTACCTTATATCCATAACCTTGAAAAGGAATACATGATGAGCTTTTCCCTACATTCTAATTAGTAAAGTAGGGAAATCTTTGTGGTGTTGTTATTAGGTAGTTAGATGGCATATAGATAGAATGCTGGGCCTGGAGTCAGGATCCACCTGAGTTCAAATTTGGTCTCAGATATTCTTCAGCTGGGTTACTGGATAAATCATTTGCTTCTGTTTCCTCATCTGTGAAATGAGGGTAATAATAGTGCTTACCCTGAAGGATTGCTGCAAGATTAAAATGAAGTGTGATACAAACACACACACACACACCCCTGAGGCAACTGGCGTTAAGTGACTTGCCCAGGGTCACACAGCCAGGAAGTGTTAAATGTCTGAGGTCAGGTCTTCCTGACTTTAGGGCTGGTGCTGTATCCACTACACCAACTAGCTGCCCCAAATGAGGTAATATTTGTAAAGCATGTAGCAAATGACTGGCACATGATAAATGTGAGCTATGATAAAATTTTAACTATTGTTATTGACATTCAACTACAAATTTCTAATCAAACAATATCCTTTTGATTATAATTGCTGGAGTTTTATGTTCCAAATAGTATTATTTATAATATTCATATATATTTTTAAAAGTTCTCCTTGAAATCTTTAGAATCTTCTCATCTCCCATAAAAACATTATTTGGAACTTAGGCTTCTGCATGTGCCTCCTTACTGGTTCTAATTTTATCGGCAAAGAAAATAAGGCTGAGGAAAGGAGGAAGCACTTTTCCTCCTACTGTGGTAATTAGCTTTAATAGTCTGATGAGAGGCTGGAGCAGGGATTCCCTTTTCTCCGGGAACAAAAACCAACACCCTGCTTTGTGGTATATAGAATAGCATTTATTAAGTACCTACTATGTGCAAAGGGAAATGCAGCATACTATGCTGGATAGAGTGTTGGCTAGGAGTCAGATGGTCTGGGTCCAGCCTCTGGCATGGATTAGCTTTGTGATCATTGGCAAGTCATTTAACTTCTCACTGCCACAGATAACTGACAAGAGTAGTCAAGTGACAAGAGTTACTTTCACTGTGTCAATGGAGGCCGGCTCCATCCACTCCCCAGAAGAAAGACAAGAACTTCTCCCAGGACCAGATGATATAATTAACAAAGCAAACCATTTCTTCAATAACTTTACATCCTATGTTTCTGGAATCTGTCCCCTCTATACTATTCCCACTAATACCATCCTATTTAAGTAAACTAAGCGAACTATTTAAGTAAATGCCTAACCATTTTATCTACTGTCTTCAAATACATTCATCAACCCTTTAATGAAATAAGGTATGTAAAGTACTTTGTACTTCTTAAAGTGCTATCTAAATTTTAGTTGTTGCAGCGCTAGCAAATTAATCTTTCTTATAAATAGTTCTGATCATGCTACTTCTGTTTAGAAGATTTTAATGACCTCCTGTTAGATATCAAATCAAGTTCAGACTCCTTAGACAAATGTTATTGTTATTTGTCTTAGCAGATTCAAGTCCACTTACATTGGCAGAGGGAAGAGTCTTATTAAGAAAATCATAGACCTTTGATGAATTAAAATATTATGTTTCCATAAATAAAAATTTAAAAGTTATAGCTTTATTATATGTAGCTACCAGGATGTAAAAATCCCTATTCCCAAAGGTACAGCTGTTTAAAGTTGGAAGGGACAAGAGAGATTGTTTAGTTCATTTTCATCATTTTTACAAATCAAGAAACTGCTGACTTGTCTAATCTCTTACAAGAGGTAAGTGGTAGGGCTAAAATTTAAATCAGGGTCTTCTGATTTCATGCCCTGTCTTCTTGTCAGCAGTATCAAGAATAATTGATGTCAGTGAAGTTTTTCCACTTGAATAGTAAGTTTCAGGATTGTAAAAACAAAACAAAAAATCCTCCCAAATGAACCTCATTCCAACAGATAAATCAGGCTTTATTGAGTATCATTATCTGGAAGTGACTTTGATACTGTTAAAAAGTTATATTAGTTGATGTGAGTGACAAGTGAAAATCCATACATCTTGCAGGTGTTCCCTGGCTGCAAAGCAATTATATCAAATTAAATCACTTTTTGTTCTTTTCTTGGGATGACAAGTCTTTGACTTTGAAGAGAAGCTAACTCTTTGGTGACATCTGCTGGAAGTGCTGAGTTCAGAAATCGAGAGAAACAGGAGCTAAGTGATCTTGATAACTAACAGCAGTTTGTACAAACAAGTATAAACCTTTTCCTTACTAGGATTTGTTGTCTTCTGTCTGTATCCTGGGTGACCCAAGCCTTAAGCAGGATGGAAGCTGCCTTTTCTGGTTGTCATCTGGGAGTCCAGGGACTCTAGGATTGGCTCTTTTACTAATTAGCTGTGTAAATAGATAATTTTGTTTTTCCAAGTCTCAATTTCTTCATCTGTACAAGATGGTGTTGAGCTAGGGTTATATAGTTTCTAAAGTGCTTTTCTGATTTAAAGTTCTAGCATTCTTCTTTCATATTCAATTAAAAAATCATACTTTAGACTATAGAGGGGTCATGTAACTGAATGTGGGAATTGCAAAATTAATATTTATTACCAGTAATATTTGATTTGCATACCTATTTTTTATACTTATATGTCTGGGGTCATGTAAACATATCTTGAGCACCAAGGGGTTGTGAATGGAGAAAGTTTAAGAAGTTGTGTTAAACTCTTGTTGTAATTATTCTTACTTGTTCTTCCCTAAACTCGGTATCCCCCAACTCTGTGTCTTCCTAACAATGCCCTTTCTCCTTAGTATTACTTAATTATCTTCAACTCCTTTTCCACCTCTAACAGAAAGGCTTTTTAGATTTCCACACTTATTATTGTTCTTCCCCTCCTCAAATTATCATATATGTACTTACATATGTATACTTATTTTTTACATGTGTATATCTATTATTTTATCCTCCTCTAGACAAATGTAACTTCTTGAGGACTCTGATTGTTTTTTATTTTTGTCTCTGTCCTCAGTTCTTAGGGAAATTTAGATGTTTAAGAAATACTTTTTGGTTAAATTCATTGATACCCTAGCATCCCGAAAAACTGATTATTTAATGGATATTAATAACCATGGAGTTTGTGGGAAAAGCCTATGGCCTGCTCTCCACTGATTCTTTGCTTAGGAAAGCTGAGTCTTTCCATTCTGTGCCAAAATAGAGAGTGAAGGCTTCAGTAATTTAAATAGAATATTCAAAAAAAGAAATAATTGGACAGTATAACTTTTAGAGTGTGATTATATTACTTTCTTTAAACTATTATAAATTCTAAAATCTATGTTCCATATCTAAAAATAAACATAAAAACTTTTTTATAACCTCAGATAAATGGTTTTTGGTTTTTCTGCTTCTGTTTCCTCCCTCCATCAGTAAAGGAATTAAAATTCTGCTGGATAAATTCAACTCGCTTCAAAAAGTCTTTACCATTTTATACCTGTTTAGTAAATACTGATTGAACTTTGTACATAGTTTTAAGATAGGCATTAAGAAAGGCATATCTAGGATTAAGTTATAGTCTTTGGCTCTAAGATAAGACTAGATGAAGAGACAAGGCAAATATACAAGCCAAACAATTAAAAAAATGTGTTAATATGTGACTAGATATTGAATCAGTGGAAGATGCAATAGGACTTGTAGAATTGTAAAGAAGGAGAAAAGGTAATCAGTTAACTGTAGCCCTTGAAGTAGACTTTGAAGATTGGGCTACTATTTATATTAGTTAATGGAGAAGCACATTTTTAGGGGAGAAAAGGAGTTGATAAGATAGCATGAGTATTATATCCTATATAGAACTTTACAAAAATGATTTCCTTACATCCTTTTCATATTCTTAGATCTTAGTATAGTATATTTGTCCTTTGTTCTCAAAGAGGACCATGACTTCAGGGTGGTGATACCATGACATGCAAGTGAATTGTATTTAAATGAAGGAGGGCTGTGCAAGGTCTCCTGCTTTACTTTCCCCTCCAGAGCTATCTGGCTTCAGTGACAAGATATGGATTAGAACTACTGGAAATGGCTTTAGATGAAGTGGGAGACTTTGGCCTTTTTAAGTAAACTCTTCAACAGCTCTCTTTTTGACTAGGCTATACCCATTCAGTGATTAAAATTAGGAGATATTAATTACTAGACAGGTTCCTAATATCTATACTGATATAAATATATATATCCACATATATCATTTTGCATATTTTTATTCATATATACGTATATATATAGTTGCTAGTTGTAAAAGTGGAAAAATGGAATGTCCACAAAATGGAAAGTGATGTAAAATAATCACTTTAAGTAAGGAAACCACCTGAACTGTTTAAAAAAAAAATAACAGCTGCCTTGGTCAACACTTGGGGAAAACAGAGGAATGACCACAGCTGTGCTGCATTGTGGTTGTGTTTAAGAGAAGCATTGATCAATAAATTTAAGGAAGAGTAGGACTATTGATTTCCAGCAGATTAATTGTATTGGCTGCTTTTTGGGCCTTTAGGCAATTTGGGTCATAGGCAGAGTTGGACTCAGGTGGGCCTGAAATGGGCTTAAGAAGATTACAGCTACAATGCCTGAATTTCATGTAGAGGAATTGCCTTGATATGGATCCATCTTTGCTTTTCCCTAGTGAGCTACTGATCAGTAGGGAGGTAGCCAAACATGTATTCTTTCCCTTGGTGTCAGGTGTTCTGTGACTAAATTTGAAGTTATTCCTGGGTGGCAAGCAATTGATTTTCCAATAAGGCCTAGTCTGTAATGAAGATGCCTTTCAATGCCAGCCCTGGCTGCTTTTCCTATATTCTGCTGCTTCCATCCTTTCCCCTCAGGACATGTTTGACAGACTAAACAGAAGATGCTACTGACATAAGATGGACACCTACCTTTCCTCTTTCATTCTGGAGAGTCCAGAGCAGGTGGTTCATAGGTAGAGTAAGCAAGTGCAGAATTTGCAGGCTCACACTGACAGGCCTGTATTTCAGCAAAGCCTTTCCAGGCTACTGATGTTTGCCTTATTCCATTGCCACCTGAGGGCACAATAACATCACCCTGTTTCTAAATGCCTTTGATAGACACTGCTTCTGTCTGGCCAATATGAACTGGCATTTAAAATGCAGCTTTTTAGTTTTGTGGTAGATCAGCTGCAGGTGGTATTTGTGATGAGGAAATCAGTAGAAATCATTTCAGAATGGGCTGATAAAGAAAAACTATTTCCCTTCTAGGGAGTTATTACCAGTTCCAGGAAGGTTTCTGGCTATTTGGGGGAATCCATATCATAAACACGAGATCATGCAGGGATTATTATGTAGGAAGGATGCTCATTGTTATCTTTTGTCCATAAATTTTGAAACCCTCCTTTAACCAAGGAGATAGGAAATTGCTAGAAATATTTCATAAGGGGCAAAGTAAGGACTCAGCCACCTATTGGGAATCCTATATGTAAAAAATTTTGGTTGCTAAGTCTTGGTTGACTGTTCAATTAAATAACCACTTGTAAAATAGAAAGATGGCACTTAATATTTCCAAATTTGGGGCCTTTAAAATGGCAAGAGAATTCTGAGTGATTAAAGCTGTGGGGTCAGAGATTGCAGAGATTCTATACTAACATATAGAAGCATACTGTATATGCTTCTAATGTGTACTCCCATTTGTTTAGCCCAACAATGCTAATATATGCAGGATAAGAACTAGTTAAAAAGGCAAGGGAACTCAAAAAGTGGTCCAGGAGAAAAGGCTATATGCTACTTAATAAAATCCTGTCACCTTGTCCAGCAGTAAAAGTAACAGCTTTTCTAGGGAAAGAAACTGTCTTTTGACAGAGGAAAATTGTTGAGCATGGGAAATTTTCACCTGTGCTGTTGCTCTTGGAATGTTTGCCCAAAAAATAATTTCATAGGCATACACCCTGATGCATTCTGTGTCTTTGGGAAATTATATAGTATATAGCAAAGACAAATATGTAGCCAATAGGCTGCATGAGGCCTACACTACTCCTAAGTGTGATCAAGATTAAAATACAGCATCTTATTTTTAATATGTTGATGCATTAGTAGAGACATATATAAACATATTGTTTTCTAAGTCAACATGCAGCACATAGAGGTCCTCATGCATAGTTTAGGGGACATCATATCCCTTAGTCATGAAGAGTATTTTACACTTCAGAAGAAGTTCATCTTGTACTGGGGGTAACTTGACTAAAATAAGTTCCATGATGTCAGACCCGGAGCTTCTCTAGTTGCTGTCTATCTTTTGATCCCCAGATGTGCAAGAAAAACAGAGGAAATGAGCAATTCATCAGAGACACCAGTACATAGGGTGGCAGTAGGGGGTAAGGGGTTGAGGAGGAGACCACCCCAGAAGCGATTTCAGCAGCATCAGCTCCATTCTGCTCAGCTGCAGCTTCACCAGCTTCCTCTAGTTCTCTAGCTTTTCCCAGTTCTCCATCTTCTCCCAGTTCTTCAGCTTTCCCCAATTCTCCAGCCCCCCTTCCTCAACCCAGGCAGGCTATTTTTATTTAGATATAGATAAAAGTGGCTACTTGCCAAAGCATTTTCAAAAATACATTTGTGCAGAAGAAGCAAGGTCATTTACATAAGTTTTAGGATTACATCAGTGTTAGTGTATATCTGGGATCCTTGAAGCCTATCCTATGCTATGTCCCTACAAATGAGAACAAAATAAGACTGAGGGGAGTACTAAGACATGAAGGATCGACTTAATGGTATTGAATAATTGCCACTAGAGAAAGTCACTATCCAAAGCAGGTGATTATAAAGATGTTGGCAACTGTCAGATATTCCAAAGAGCAGGAGAATGATGTCCATGACCTTGCTTTGGGAGCTCATTGCCCCTAGAGATGTATAAGAAGGTTAAATCCCATCACACTTCATAAAGAGAAGGGGAAAAAGAGAGGACTTCTAAAACAGGTTATTGATTTTGTTATTAAAGAAAAAATCAGAACCATGGCTTAGGGGAGCAGTGCTAAGGTTGGGGGAAGCACAGAATAGGCTTCTGTGGAAGCTTGTGAATGTTGTATTGGTCAGGAAGTTTAAGGATTTCCTTTGGAGACATTTTACTATTGTGCATGTGAATCTGCATCCCTTTTCCAGTGAATGGAGACTGCCTGGGGAAGAATATGTCTCTATGTCCCATCCTTAGGTGTACCTGTAGTAATACTCAGTGCTATCCTTGGGATGGCAGGGGTTCCATTTTCCAAGAGGGACTACATGTGGTCCTTTAGAAATAACCCCAGCCATATTTCATACCATGATATTTATCTCGACTCTACCCTGTCCCTTCAAGGACATGTTAGACAGCCCCGACATAAAATTCAATAATATGCTAGCCAGCCTAAATAGATATTTGGAGTTCTTTGAATAGATTAAAAGCAACTGGGAAAGAGAAATTGCTTTTAGGAATAAAATTACTTAGAAAACAGCAAGATACAAATTTAATCTTCCTGGAAAGATGAAGTATGTATGTTCAATAGGAATAATTCCCCCCCCCCTTTAAGTGCCAAATTGAACAATTCCCTCATTTCAGGTTAATGATAAAGAGATGAGGGTATTTTCTGCTTCTTATGTTCATTTAATGGACAATAAATTATGTGTGAGAACACTGATTAGGCAGCAATCAAGGGTAACTACATTAATGAGTGAAATTATTCTGATTTTGATTCATTTGAATAGGTGTTCTTAGTTTTTTTTTTTTTTTAACTGACCTTTGAAAAATGTTTCTGCAATTCTCCTTATATTTGTAGCTCCTTGGGAGGGATACTGAGCAAGAACAGAAAGTCAATTTGCATGTCAATCATCTTGCAATAAAATAAGAATAAAGGAGTTTCCATGAAAATATATTTCATGGCCACATGTGACATTTTACTCTGACTGAGCCTATTTAAATTCCAGGAAGCTGTAAGAAAAACCTAAAGCTTTTCATGTTTATTTCAACTACAAAGGCACCATCAATCTCATATCCTTGATCATTTCACATTTTGGAGTCTACACTCATTTTGCAAATCATCCTGATAAACTCATTTTTGGACTTTGGACTAGTCTCTTAGATTTGTGGACTTTGAACCAACTTCTTCCCGCCTTCATTCCTTTAAATGCCTCCATTCTCCCTTACCCCAAGATAGGTCTTTTGATAAGCTCTATCCATTTAGTCAATAAGCAATTATTAAATGTCTACCATCTGCCAAGAATGATGCTAAGCACTGGGTATAGCAAAAAAGGCAAAAGACAGTTCTTGCCCTTGGGTAACTAACTCACAGTCTAATCCAGTCTCATTGCCTCATTTTCCCTTCCAGAGCCATCTGTGTCCAGTGGCAAGACATAGATCAAAACAACTGGAGACAACCCAAGGATGTGAAACCTTGGCTTTAAATTTCAGATGAATGAAACTGGGAGGCAAAGACCCTAAGGGTTTCTGGTCAATCTGAGTCAATCAGGACCCAAACAACGATCAAATGGAGCTTGGCTTAGGATCTATTGGTGGCCAAGGGGAATCAGATTGGTTTTGGTTTAAGGCATGGTTCTTAAGAAAGAAGTCTAGGCAGTCCATTGAGGAACTGCAGGTTCTAGGGTATAGAAGCAATCCTTCAGCATGAGCGAGATACGTTGCTGTTTGATTTTTGACTCCTCCTGATTGAACCCCCATCACTTTCTTTTTACTTAGGCTAAGATATAGATATGATTTAGACCTTTGATTTCATTGGTACAAAGAACTCTGGGATGGGAAAATTCCTTCTACCAATGCTGTTTGTCAATTTCTCTTCAAATTATAAGTGACTTGCCCAGGGCCACAAAGCCAATATGTGTCAGTACCTAGTCGGTCTTGCTATTGAGACCATTTATCTATTACTTTTCTATTAATTCAAGTTAATTCATTGTTTTGAGAGTATCCTTGAGATATGACAAGATGGTTGATTGATACTTAGCAATGAAAAAGACAAGGGAGATACTGATGAAGAATCTGTATGCCACCTAATTTTTGGAGTGATGATAGTATATAAGTACTAGTATATAAGTACTTTAGGGATCCTTGATTTCAGAATTGAAGATATTTTCTTCACTTTCTATAAACTAAGTCATAGGCCTCAGGGAATTGCTTAGAGAAAAAAAATGCATCTCCTTATGTCCCATTTGGTGATGAGATACTCTGAACTTATGCTGGTCTGACAAACAAACATAGAAATTCTTATCAGACCTATACTTAAGGCCTTTACAATAGGATAGGCTGTATTAGAACTTGTTCTTCTTTGGCATAGCCTCAGAAAATCCAGATTCTCCTCCACACCACAGTGAAGCATCAGAGAAGCCTCTGGGGAGGTGATCTAGTAATAATTCTATTTTTCATAGTGCTAAATTCAAGCCTGTTTTTAGGTATAAAGGTCTCCCTCTGACCTTTTAAATGAAGTCTTTCCATGTTTCCCTGACTGTTAACACCTTTCTTCCAAATGCCCTTGATTTTAACTATTTTATATTTATTTATTGTATTTATCAAATGAGATATTATGTGTAAAGTTCTTAATGTAATGACTAGCACATAGTAGATGCTATATAAATGTTAATCATTAGCTATATTCACTTTACAATAAGTGTCTGAGGCCAGACTTGAACTCAATTTCCAGAAGTCCAATGGAAAAAGTTTAAAAAGCCCGGTTTTAGAGTAAGGCAGAATGCCTAATCACTAGGGTGAATATAGCAATCCTCAGGGCCCTTTTCAGGAAATTAGATCAGTGTAATTGTTAGCAACTTCACCTGGTGGTTAAATAGGTATTTTAATGTTGCTAATTGTAGTGATGTGTCCATAGTCAATTGCCAAAGAAGCAAATTCCCGAAACATTTTGTTAATGGGCTGCTGAGTATTTAAACACATTTTTTTGAGACAAGTTTTATCCTAAGTGATCTTTTCAATTTATGTGCTATCTTCATCCCTGTCCCCACCCATCACTGAGCAGTCTCCTACATATAGTAGGTGCTTAATAAATGCTTGTTCAATGAGCAAATAAAACAAAAAGTTTCTTTCACGACTAGCCATTAGAAACTTGTCATTTAATAGAAAAGGCTATGTGGGAGCATCTACACAGTTTGGACATTTTTATTTAAAAATCCAGTTTAGTAAACCAAATGATGACACATGGCATTTAGGGAGACCTCAGGGCCTCTGCTTAACCATGAGGCATAGCCGAAGCATATCATTTACTCATTTTAATTGAAAATTAGCTACTATGAAATTGTGGCTCTTCTGGAAAACTGGGCTCTAGGGAAAAGATAATGGGATACACTGGGTTTAAAGGAAATCGGACTGAGTTCTTATGTGTGGCAAAATTTACTATTTTTATTGAATCTCTTCTACATTTCTCAACACACAATTTCCCCCTTTTAAAGCTGTAATTTCAAATTGGAAAATGCATGAATAATAACAATACTAACATATCTATGAATTTTTCATTTAAATATAAGCTCTTTGGGAGAAGGGCCTAATTTTTTTTTAATATTCTCAATATCTAGCATAGCGCTTGACACATAGTAGGTGCTTAACAAATGTGCTGAATTGAATTTTCCTATTTACATCAGTCCAACAATCATTTATTGAGTTTTTTCTATATAGAGTATTGTAGTAGGAACAGTAGAGGGCACAATAATGAATCCGGATTTTTAAATAGTTAACACACAAATTACATGTTCTCATCTTCAAAAAAGAGAAAAGGGTATGATAAATTCAAAAGAGCTAAAATATAGTCCAGTGTATGCAGTAGACCAAGAGAAATGTAAACATAATGCTGTTATGGGTATTTGGAAGACTAAAAGTACTAATTTGGCTGCAAATTGGAAAAATTTTGGTGAAATAATTGAAATTGAAATCTAAGCTGAGCCTAAAAGCACAGAGTAAGATTTCAAATAGTAAAGACTGGAGCAGTGAAGGGGGTGTGGTTTTACAGATGGGAAAATACTATGAGCAAAGGGGCAGAGGACTGAAAGTGAGGCTTTCATTTGGGAAAGAGAATAATTCAATTTGAGGTGTGTGTGTGTGTGTGTGTGTGTGTGTGTGTGTGTGTGTGTGTATGTACTAGTTTTGTTTAAAAAGACTAGAAAAGTCACTTAGAAACAAAATATAGTAGATCTTAAATGCTAGACTTAAGGAATGAAGGAATTAACCATTTATTAAGTGTGTACTGTGGGTCAGACAATATGCCAGGCCCTTCAAAATATCTCATTTATCCCTAAAAACAACTTTGTAAGTAGGTGTTTTTTATCCCCATTTAATAATTCAGAAAATAGAAGAAACAGAGTTTTGCCCAGGATCATATAGCTAGTATCTGATTCTGGATTTAAACTCAGGTCTTCTTGATTCCAGGCAAACTCTATTGTGCCACCTAGATGAGGAAAGAATTTTGACTTAAGTCAGTGTAGACAATGGGAAATTTGAATTACCTATAGCAATCCAGTTCAAAATGCCCATTATGCAGTTGTTGATTTGAGAATAATGCTAAAGAGAAGACAAAGACTAGATATAGAAATCTGGAAGTCATTTGCATGAAGATGATAATGAAACTGAGGAGAGTATTAAGTGAAAGAATATTGAGAGAAAATGGTAGTGGGTGTAAGACAGCATCTTCTGGGTATACTTATCCATCATCTGGATAATTATCTGACAGGAGAGATTAAGGAAGAGTAGTCACCTAGGTAGGAGGATTAAGAGAGGTAGATCACAGAAACCCAAAGAATTGTGAATGCTACAAATTTGAAATATTGAATGTACTTTCATATGAGGTTACTGTATTTCTTATTAGTTTTAATTTTCACTTTGTTACGTGAGATGTCTCATGATAGGAGGAATAATCTATAAATGTTCATAATTTAAAGAAAATGAAGGCATAAATGTAAAGAATGTAAAGACAAAGAAGGATTAGAATAGAGAAAAAGTTATCAAATTTGTCAGTTAATAGATAAGTTTGAAGAGAGCAGATAACCTTGAAGTTTTGAACCAGGATTGTTAGAAGGATGGCATCATTTATCGAAACTGGGAAATCAGAAACAGGATTAGATTTGGGGGAGCAGTGGGGTGGGAGTTGTAATAGCTGATATAATGTATTAGCTTGTGGATTTTTGTAGTGTAGGGTGATAGTAAAATATGTAGATAAAGAATGTCAATAATTTTTGGAAATTCAAGATTAAAATTTAGAATAGGAGTTATAATTGGAAGTATAGCTGGAAGAATTGTCCAAATAGAAATAATCATTCAAATTGTAAGAGGATAGTATATAAGATTTTCAAATTGGGGATTTGTATAGCAAGGAAGGAAGGATGAAGATAATACTTTGAATTAGGACTGGGTTTAGAGAACAAGAGGAAAAAGTGGAGCCATTGTATGTAATATAGGCAGAATTGCTACTATAAAGGGAGTGCCAGAAGAATATAATGTCAAGAATGAATGAGTGGTAAAATATTTCAAGGAATATGACAATTGAGAAAAAGTCATTTGATTTAACAATTGGGGTGTCATTGACCTTGAAGAAGGCTACTTCAGGGGGTTTCACAGGCAAAAAAAAAGAATGTGATAGATTAGAAAAGAGTGAATGGTGAGGAAATGAAAGCAGTGAGTGTAATCATGCATTGAAGTAGAGAAATCAGATAGTATAGTCACTTAAGGGAATAAGAGACTCCCTCTCCTCCAGGTGAGGAAAGTTAGAGATAATTAAACAGACTCAGAGGAATAAGGGAAGAAGCCAGTACAGCAAAAGAGATTGATAATGAAAGACAGAAAAGGCATAATTGATAGAACAGGACAAGAGGGGATTTTTTTTATAGAATCACAGAATTTTACAGTGGGAAGGGACCTCAGAGACCAACCTGTACCTCAACAGGAATATTAAGGAATACCATGTTTAACAAATTGCCATACAGTCTCTGCTTGTATATTATCATTGAAGGGGAACCAGATATCTCCCAAGGAATATTAATAACTGACATTTTTATAGAGCTTAAAGTTTTCAAAGTGTTGTACATCTGTTATCACATTAGATACTTTTTGCAGTTTCAGGGATTGGAATATTTTTTTTTTTGTAGCAAGCTTAAATCTCCTTCCACAGATTCTCATGTGGGAGCTCCCTCAACATCCTTTATGGTTGTCCTTTTGATGTTCTTGAGCTTTCAAAGACACTCCTGAAATCTGATCTTCCAAACTGAATTATCAGCTTCCAAATGTATTCTGAACTGGGGTCAATGGGATAGCAAAGCAGGACTCTCCATCAGAAAATAAACATTTACCAAGCATTATGTGCCAAGCACTGACTGTGCTGAATAGGTTTTGCTGAGTGCTAGAGATACAAAGAAAAACAAAAGTAGTCCCTGGCCTCAAGAGGCTTAAATTTTGATATTTGATACCACATTATAGACTTTTGATATCTTTTCAGATCCTGACTCATTATCCAAGTTTTCAGCTAACTCTCCTAATATTGTTTCCTCTTCAAATTTGATAATTATTTTATTTAAGTCATTTGATAATTATAGTAAACAGAATAGGGTCAAGTACAAATTCTGGGATACTCATCTAAAGAAATTAATCCTATTTACTGCTGAATTATTAATGACTTTAATGACTAGTCCTGTGGGTCTAGTCATTTAGTCAATCCTGAACCTGCTTTTCTGTTCTATGATTTAGCTTATATCCCTACATCTTATTCATGAGGCTAGCATCAAAAATTTCTGGAACCTAGTTATTCTATGTCTGTGGCAATATCTATAATGAGAAATGTGCCCAGGAAAGACAGATTTAAGAAGTAGGAAAGGAAAAGGGTGCCTACGATTTGGTAACTTCTTATTTTTAACTATTTATCCTTATATATTAGCTGCTAAGTTCTTTTGTTGCTATGGTGCTAATAATTGCATGTATTATCAGAATCCCCTACATTTTGCATCCTGGAACAAAGTCCAATTGCCCCATTCTAGTTATACCTCTATCTATAACATGTCTCTAACCCACTTGTCTTGTAACATTATTTAAAAAGGAAATGAGATTAATATGATATGACCTAAACTTGATGGAGCCATACTACTTTTGTAGTGAATATACGTTAATAAATAAAGTTTTCCTCATATTACTTTCCTTGAATTAGTTCTTTCTTAGAGGACCATTGATCAAACATGGTTTTAAGAAAATTATTACAAACAAAATATATTATGTCAATAATTGGCTTAGTTATTCACTTTAGCAGTGGCTATTTGGCCTAAGAAGACTATGTTAACTGATGAAAAACCTTGTGATAAATTGCACCAATTATTATTGTGTTGTAGTTTTACGAAAACAGCAGGTCTTTGCCACATTAATTTATATTTGCATAATGACACAGTATGTAGGTATTACTCTAGGTATATTGTTAGGAACATGGGGTTAGGGATATGATTTGCACCTCTTCCCCAAAAGACTGAAAGTATAACAAAAGCTAAGGTATATTTGCATAATAGCACTGACAAAGGTTTAGTCTTGTATATTAGAGAAAAATGAGGTTTCTGGCTGAAAATTTTTGCTGAATAAATATGGAAGCTTTGAGTGAAGCTTGTGAATTAGTAAAAGGACCAAGGGTAACAATTTTAACTTCAAAAGACTGAAAATCTTGAAACATTTGAAAGTAATGATGAAATTAGAATTAATATTTGATTCTTTTTCCTTCTTTTTCTCTACCTCCTCTCTTCCAACTCCCCTTGCCTCCAGGGATTTGCGGTTTAACAGAATACAAGAAATTCCATCTGGTTCCTTTAAGAAACTCAAGAATTTGAACACCCTGTAAGTATTGATAGCTTATCTGTAGAATTTTATGTGTGGACGGTACAGTACAGTATACATATATATATATATATATACATATGTGTGTATGCATATATGTATATATACATATATTGACATTAGTTTTACTGATTATATATATAAAATTTGTTATTATTTCCTACAAGGGATCCTTAACTTCATAAATGAGGAAAATATATTTGTTGAGGGAAAAAAAGCCTTATTTGAGGTTATAAAGGGCTATTTCAGTTCTAAGTTTCAGCTTCTATGGGAAATTAATCTTAACCAATAATGAGAAACAAGTTGAATATGGGCTAATGGGAGAGATAGGGTGACATTTGCCCCAGGATCATAACTAGCACAATTCTGTCCTTTTCTCATACATTTTCTCCAGGTGGTTTTTTTTTTGTTGTTGTTGTTTTGTTTTGTTTTTTTAAATCTGGATGTGGAATAGTTAGAGCTGAGTCCAGTTTTCTTAGAAGGCATATTCCTGAGTCATCAATCAGAGGTAAAACCAAGGTGAGTGGATGCCAGGAAGCAAACAAGAGAGGAAATTTCCTGCCTTGCCCCCTGCTACCCCTTCTCATTAGATAGTTGATCTCTCCCTTACTACATTTAGGGATCTAGAAACTGCAAAATGGAAAATAGAAATTGCATGAAACCCAAAAGAACAGAAGGTAGAGTTATAGTAAGGAAACTTCATATCCTTTTCATCTCTTACAATTTAAAGAATTGGGGGATAGTGAAATAACATGTGGCAAAGGTCTGGAGCTCTAGACTCTGAAAACCAGCATTTGCTCTTGTTTTCTGGTAATGAAAAGACTTATTGGGTCACCCTTCTGAACTATTGACTGATTTAATGTACTAATTTACTTAGTCTTCTTTGTTTCTCAGATACTTGGATAGCCCTAAATGAAAAATACCGAGAATAAGATTATATGCTTAATTCTTGAAATTTTTTATTTAATACTTAATGGCTTATTTAGTTTTTTATTTTTTTTATAAAGCTTTTTATTTGCAAAACATATGAGTGACCTTTCAACATTGACCTTTGCAAAAAAACTTTTTTTTTCCCAAGCTTTTCCTTTCCTTCCCCCCACCCCCCACCCCTAGATGACAGGTAATCTAATACATGCTAGATAGGATAAATTATATGACAAATACAATACATGTATACATATCTATACAGTTATCTTACTACACAAGAAACATCAGATCTAGAAAGAGAAGAAGAAAAAAAAACAACCTAAGAAGGAAAACAGAATGCATGGAAATTTAGTGGCTTATTTATTTATAAACCATTAGAAACTATTCATTATTTTTTTGGGATGAATTCCTGGAAAATCTACTTTCCATTCATTGTATGTCTTTGTTAACCACCCTGCTTCAGGAAACAATTCCTCCCTTCTTCCCTCCTGTTCTTCCTTCTTACCTTCCAAAAGTAATGAAGGATGTTATGGAGGGGGGAGTACAGTGCAATTTTGTCTTCTTCCAGGCTAGCAATGCTTGACATCTTCAGGAGCAGGACCATAGAACATTTCAGTTGGCTTAACTCCAGGAGGGAAAGAAAATGGGTTTTAGTCTGATCCAATCTTTCATTTTATAGGGGAGGAAACTGAGGTAAAGTGACTATGTATACATGTTCAACCTAGCTAGAAACCCCTGAGGCTTTGGACTGTTATTTTAATCTTTGCCTATAGCATAGGATTTTTCCATCCTGAGTTAGGGTTCAAGCTAGTCTACATAACTTTCTGTTACCTTATATTCTTTTTTGCCTCAATTTCCTCATTTTGAAAATAAAGAAGATAAATCAGATGATCCCAAATGTATCTAACATCTCAAATATTCCAGGATTATAAATTCCATTATGGTTCTCTTTAACTCTATTTCCATTATAGGATCAGGGAAATTTTTCTATAAAATCAAAAGATAAAGAAAAAACAGCTTATATGGCACACAGATTTTTTACCTGGAGTCTATTAATTATTTTTCTTTTAATATTTTGAGAACAATATTTCAAAATAGTTATTTTGCTTGGCACACCTCTATTTTATACATTTAAAAACAATAATTGAGAAGAGTCTCAAGTCCTGATTTTTAAAGGGGTCCATGATACAGAAAACATTAAGAAAACTTGTTCTAAGTGAAAATAAATATAATTTTCGAATTAAATTATCTTTGATGATGCTTTCTCATTGTAATTATTTGTAATAAATGATAAAAATATCATTTGTTGTTGCTCAGTTGCTTCAGTCATGTCTAGCTCTTTGTGACCTCATTTGGAGTTTTCTTGGCAAAGATAATGGAGTAGTTTGCCAGTTCCATTTTTAGCTCATTTTACTGTTGAGGAAATTGAGGCTTACAAGTCACACAGGTGCCCAAGGTCACACAGGTTAGTAAGTGTCTGAGGCCAAATTTGAACTCAGGTCTTCCTGACTCCAGGCTTGGTGCTCCATTCCCTGTACCATTTAGCTGACCATTCAGATATCATACCAGTCTGCTCACAAGGAAATAATATGACATTATCACAAATGAATGAAAAGTGGTGAATTAATTGGTTAAAAATGATAAATTTCACTTCTTGTTTCAAAGATCTATAACTTTGAGCTGTGTATACCCTTTCTGGATATGTATTGAAAATCCCTCTGTCTTAAAAGAGAGTTGAATGAGATGTTATAGTCAAAAAAAAAAAAGCCTTTTGTCATCTGGTGGTCAGATGATGGGCATCTCTCAACAGAGATAGGATTGAAACTACTTAAGGTATTTTCAAATTGATAAACACCTCCAGAATTTATGTCTCCCAAGAACAAACCTTAGCACTCACCCTCCATGTTCACCTCCATGACACAGAGGCATGAGAGTAGTTATAGGGGAAATAGAAATTGCTTTATCTTTGGAATAGTCACAGGAATTTGTCAACTGAAAAACAAATGATAAGAATTTCTCATATTTTGACTCAAGTAGATCAGCAATAGAAACTCTCCTCTTTCTCTTTAGCTCAAAAGACTCCTTTTTACAGAATGAATGATATCAAAAGATTGCCAGGGCAAAGTGAGGAGGGAAGCCTCTGCTGAGGAAAATGAAAACAATAATTATTGCTGAAAGAGATCATGGTTTTTCCATTTATAGTCATGAAAAAATACTCTAAATCACTATGGATGAGAAATACGCAAATTAAAAGAACTCTGAGGTACCACTATACACCTCTCAGATTGGCTAAGATGACTGGAAAAGATAATGATAAATGTTGGAGGGGATATGGGAAAACTGGGACATTAATGCATTGTTAGTAGAGTTATGAGAATTATGGAGAACATTTTGAAACTATGTCCAAACGGCTATAAAATTATGCATGCCCTTTGGTCCAGCTAGGCAACTGATAGGTGTCTCTCTCAAAGACATCCAAAAAAGGGGAAAGGATGTATTTGTACAAAAATATGCATAGCATCTATTTTTGTGGTGACTAAGAATTGGAAATCAACGAGGAATAGCTAAATAAGCTGGAGTATATGATTGTAATGGAATATTATTGTGCTATAAGAAATGGTAAGCCAGATGATTTCAGAAAAACCTGGGCTTAAATGAACTGATGAATAATTAAGTGAACAGAATCAAGAAAAAGTTGTATACAGTAAAACAGCAATATGGTTTGATGAAGAACTGTGAATGACTTAGAAATTCTCAATAATGCAATGATCCAAGACAATCCCCCAAAGGACTAAAGCCTATTCATCATTTCTTTTAGAATGATAATATTCTATTAGATTCATATACCATAAGTTATTGAGTCATTCCCCAGTTGGACATCCACTCAATTTCCAATTCCTTGCCACCACAAAAAGAATTGCTACAAACATTTTTGAACATGTAAGTTCTTCTCTGTTTTTTATCACCTCTTTGGGATACAGATCCAGTAGTCACACTGCTAGATCAAAGGGTATGTACAGTTTTATTTGGCCATAGTTTTGAATTACTCTCTACAACTGTCATAAATTCACTAACAGTGCATTAGAATATCAGAACTCCCACATCCCCTCAAATTCCAATATTTTCCTTTTTTGTAATATTAGCCAACCTGATGAGAATGAGGCAATATCTCAGAGCTGCTTAATTTGCATTTCTTTATTTAATAGTGATTTAGAACATTTTCCTAAATGACTATGGATAGCTTTGATTTCTTTGCAAACTGCCTGTTCATATCCTTTGACCATTGATCATAGATTAAATTAGGTAGATTTGTCATTTTATTATAACAATTGACTTTACCTATCCATGATCAATTAATATTTTTCCAGTTGTATAAATCTCATTTTATTTGTGTAAAAAGCATTTTATAGTTATATTCATATAATTTGGGATTGTCTTGGCAGATGGACTCCAAGTATTTTATATTGTCTATAACAACATTTCTAACTGGCATTTGTGGATTCATACTTGGCCGTTCCCTATCACTTACATGTATAATATATCTCTATATATCTCCTAAGGATTGTAAACTAATAGATTTGCAGTTTCATATACAATCACTTTTTTCTCTCTAATCTATTATGTTTGGAATGCTTTTTTCTTTCTTAAATTCAGAATATAATAAATAAAATTAAAAAAAAAAACAACTCTGTGTGGGTAGGGACCATGAATTGCTGCCCCAATCCCCTCAATTTCCTCAGTTAAGAAATAAAGAACTGGGGCAGCAAGGTGGCCCAGTGGATAGAGCACCAGCCCTGAAGTCAGGAAGACTTGAGTTCAAATCTGGTCTCAGACACTTGACATTCTCTAGTGACTTGGGCAAGTCACTTAACCCCAATTGCCTCAGCAAAAAAGCAAAAAAAAAAAAAAAAGAAGGAAATAAAGAACTAACATTTCATTTGAAATACTGGAGCTAAGTGGGACAGTTTCTGTGCAAGATTTCAGATGTATTGTGAACTAAATGTTGAATCTTTTCTTTTAAGCTCAAGAGGTAGTTTCCTGGTCTATCTGGAGACAGCACTGGTCTGTACGTTGGTGTTGCCTCTGCTGCCTCATTTTCTTTGGCCTGATTTGGTAGAAAGATGAATTGGGTTTTCTTCTTACCAGGCCATGGACTTTTTCCCTTAAAAAGTCTTTTTTAGTATTTAGAAATCTTACATCTTTCTCTTCCCTTCCTTCCTCTCTTCCCTTTTCCTCTTCTCTTTTCTCTCTGTTTATGTCTTCTCCAATAATTTCTTTAAATATGATGCTATAGTTGAAGCTATGCTTATTTTTGTTTTCTATTCCTAGTTTCACTAGCTTCCTTCAATGCTTATACAAAAGGCAATTTTTGGTTTTCTCTCACCCCCTATCCAACCATTTCTAGGATCTTTTCTTTGATATTACCTTCTTGCTACTGTGTTTGTGTGTGTGTGTATGTGTGTGTGTGTGTGTGTGTGTGTGTGTGTAAACATAGTTGTTTGCATATTTCTTCCCTCATTAGGATATGATCTTCCTGAGGTCAGGGATTGTTTTTCTTTTCTTTTCTTTCTTTCTTTTTTTTGTATCTCTCAATATTTAGCTCAGTGCCTGGCATGAAGTAAGCATTTAAATGCTTATTTACTAACTTTTTATTCATGTGACTTAATTTCTGAAGGGGAAAAAAGAGTAGAATATAAAGTCTGTGTGGATGGAATGTTTGTTTGTTCCTGCTAGGTGAAGTCTCCCTTATTAATGTGAAATTTTCACTTACTTGCAATGCATTTGCACTATCTAAACCAGATTTGAGACAATTCAGTCTTAGTTTTCAAATTTGAATGAAACCATTAAATAGGATTTTTCAAATACAAGTGCAATATAATGATAGAAGTAGAAATAATTACCTGTTCATTTGAGAGTGGGAATATAATTTTATTTAAAATGAAGCAGTACAGTAAATTAAAAAGAGAATTGTACTTGGACTTAGAAAATCTAAGTTGAAGTTCTTATTTTATTTACTAGCTGTGTGACCTTGGGGAGATAGGAGAAAGGAGCTGAGAACAAGCATTTATCAAATACTTACTGTGTTCCAGGCACTGTGCTTTCCACATATCATCCTATTTGATTCTCACAGTAACAATGGGAGGTAGGAACTGTTGTTGAAAAGCTGATGGAAAAAGGAATTAGATGATTTGTCCAGGGCTATACAGCTAATAAATGTCTGACATCTCATTTGAACTTACCTCTTTCCGATTCTAGGCCCAATGATCTATTCACTGTGCTATTTAGCTGCCTAGAAAGTTTTAGAGCCTAAGTTTTCTTCTTTTTTATAATCAGTAAATCAATAATTGTGCCATCCCTCTCATTGGGATTTTGGAAAGAAAGCTTTTTGTGAATAATAGAGTACTTAGAAGGACAAGATGGTTATTAGAGATGGGCCTGGCTCAGGCATTTACTATGTTAATTTAGGTTGGTATTGGAATCAATACCATGTGGTAGGTTAAATGACATAGTTCATATAACAGTTAACAAAAGAAAGTTTACTTAACCCTAACTCAGTAAATACACATTAGCACTTTGGTAAAAGATATATTCCCACACCTCCTTTTGGAAACAAATCTATTTGTAGAGCAAGATGTGGTGACTTGGACCAGCTCCAGATGTTAGCCAAATCTGAAGAAATTTGACTCAATGTGTTTTTTATGCCATTACATGGCAAGAAACACATGTAAATCTGACTAGAGGCCTCCAGAAAGCTGTGTCTGCCTGGGTCAATGATATCCTAAATAGGGGCAGCTACATAGCACAGTAGATAGAGCACTGACATGGGAGTCAGGAGAAGCAGAGTTCAAATTCAGCCTCAGACACAACACTTATTAGCTGGCAAGTCACTTTACCCCAAAAGCCTCATTCCTCCCCAATTGATATCCTAGACAGCTTTGTAGCATTTAGGGAAAGATAACAACAACAACAACAACAACAAAACACAGCTTAATTTACATGGCAGGGAGAACTCTGAAAGATGATGATCCAATCCCAATCAATATATTAGAAAAGGCATTTTCTCTGATGTTGGAATACCTGAGGTTAAATCTTGCTATTTCTACTTTCTATCTATAAAATTGAATTGAAATATTATAATTATAATGTGTTTATAATTATAAATGAATGTATATTATAATTATACATTAATATAATTATAATGTTAATAAATCCAAAGTCTGGTTCAAGGAACAATGACCAAGAGCAATAACAACAATATAATAGAAAATCAACTAAATTCTGTTTATGTTAAGGGAGACTGCATGGTAAGACTTTATATAAAGAGAAGAGACCAAAGGAAGCAGATGGTACTAATGGACTAAGCATAAATCTAAATCATACACATGTCTTCTGCAGATGTAGAAACTGGTCCCAGTAGACTATTTTCTTTGCAGAGGCAGTGGATACTATCCGCTCTCCTTCACAGTTACAGGCTGTGATGACTTTTTCAAACAAACAGAATCACACTTTGGAAGATACAGTACAGATGTGAAATGACTTGAGCTCCTGATAAACACAAGTTTATTATCAGGCCTGCTGTGATAATGGTGGTTGTAGGTCATGGGCACTGAGTATCGAGGTAGGGCTAGAATAGGAACAGGAGGTCTCAAAAGTAAGGTGGTAAGGGGGAAAGGCAATAGTGGAAAACTCTGAAATTGGTTTATCCTCAGAGTTAGCTACTTGGAATTTATCTTTATCTATATAGTAATAAAAAAATAAACAAAAAATAACAGAAGTCAGAGTTGAATTGACTTGTCTAAAAGTCAATAACTAGGAATTAGATTTTCTAATGTACTCTCTATTTTATATCCAGTTAAGCTTGGGGTGCTTTCAGATTCCCTTTTTGAAATATTCATATTCAGATATCAAAATCAGGAAAGACCAGGACTTTTTTTTACATTAGCATCACTCAGAGCTCTTAGTATACCACTGATAACCTAAAAAGAAGGATGGTCTTTTATCCCTAACAAAGATAAGATAAAGAAAGTTTAACTTGCATCAATTTACAGGAAATATTAATCAACTACTCCTTTTTTTGGTCTCCTTTATTGGTTTTTTATCCAACTCAACCCACTCACCAGGGGTATCCCCTATGGCTATGTCTTGGGACCCCTTTGTTTTTACTCTAATTTATCTTGGTGAATTGGGGCAGCTAGGTGACACAATAAATGGAGTGCTGGCCCTGGAGGAAGGAAGACTAATCTTCCTGAGTCCAAATAAAGCTTCAGCCATTTAATAGCTATGTGATCCTTGACAAGTCATCTAACCTTATTTGCATCCTTCTTTATTTGTAAAATGAATTGGAGAAGGAAATTACAAACTCCATCCAGTATCTTTGCCAACAAAACCCAAATGGGGTTTAGTCAGACGCAACTGAACATCATCATCATCAATCAATCTTTCTAAGGTTCTATTATCATTCTCTATGTTGATGATTCTCAGATCCACAGTTCCATATATATATATGTAGCCCCAGTCTCTGTTGAGCTATAGTCATTGATCTCCAATGGACTTTTAGATATGTGGAACCAGATATCTCATAGCAAACTGAACATATACAAAAAACCCCTAATCATCTTTCCTTCTAAGTTTTCCTTCCTCCTGTTCCCTATTGCTATTAAAGATTCCATCCTCCTCTCAAGTACAC
Source organism: Myrmecobius fasciatus (assembly GCA_023553655.1). Lineage (NCBI taxonomy): Eukaryota > Metazoa > Chordata > Mammalia > Dasyuromorphia > Myrmecobiidae > Myrmecobius > Myrmecobius fasciatus. Next base: position 247,172 of record JAJPUD010002019.1, on the reverse strand, counting down.
AAGCTTTTGGTCTTGCTTTGTACCTCCAGCTTATTCCATTGGAGCTGGTAGACACCAAACATTTGATCCATACTATACTTGTTAGTTGACTGATTAAAAGAATCAGAGGAAGTCTCCTGTATGGTGGTATATAGTCAAGAACAGCAGGATAAGAAGGTATGGATAGGTTGAGATGGATAATTGAGGGAAGGTTGATTTTTTTTGAGGAAGTATCCACATTGATGATATTATAGATTTACTACTATGCATATAATTAGCAAGCATTTCTTCAGCATTTGGCATATTGCAAACATTGTACTAGGCATTGCTGATAATAAAAATAAAAGTGAAAGTCTGTGGACTCCAGGAGCTTACATTCGATTAGCAGAGGAAATAACATGTAACCTTTTAAACATTTCAATATAATAAATATTTATTGTTCTCTATTCCAGGGACATGCTAAGTACTGGGGATATAATTCATATAAAAATAGTCTCTACCTTCTACCTTTTTTTTTTTTAAAGAGGGAGACAGCACAGAAAAGGAGGAAGGAAATTGGGATAGGGTGGGAATGGGATGCCAGGAAGTACTCTGGGAGTTGAAATTAGCCAGGGCAGTAGTTGCAAAGTAGAGTGATCTTAAGCATCCAGTCCTCTATGAAAGAAGGCATTAGGAGCAGTTTTGTATTACACTCTTAGCTCTCCAGTCAGAGGGGAGAGAAACTGAGTGAGATAGTGTCAGTCAAAGCTCTAGTTAGCAGCATGATGGTGAGGTTAGAAGTGATACGCTTATTCTTGTGGGGTGGAGTAATGGAGGGATGAGGAATCTTGTTTCTTGGAGTTAAATTTAGACAGGGAAGGAGATGCAGAGTGGAATAGCAATGTACCAATAACAAGCAAAAGAACTTACATTAAATGGTGCTTTAAGATTTGTAAAGCACCTCAAATGATTTATGTCTTTTGAGCTTATTCAGAGTCCCCTGAAGTCTCTTTGCAGTTTTACGCCTTAATATATAAAGCTGCCTTGAGACTTCTAGGACTTATTGTGTAAGTATGAACAAAATACATAGCGTATAAATACAAAGCAATTTTAGGGGGTAAAAACATGAGTAGACGAAGAGATCAGGAGAACCTTAATACAGAAGAGGAAGCTTGAAATGAGCTTTAAAAAAATGAAAGCTAAGCAATAGAGGGGAAGGAGATAATTCAAGGCTTGGTTTATTTAGTGGGTGTAAAGTCAGAGAGAGAGAGGAAACAATGTTTTTTTTGTGAGGATCAGCAAGGTTAGCTGATCTAACTTGTAGGTGCTCAAGAACATTTGTTTAAGGAAAGTTACAAGGAAGTCAGGCAAGGAAAGAAAGGGAGGGAGAAAAAAATACATTTATTGTTAATGTGTATAAATAATTCTTTAATCTGACTAATTGATATCTTCTTTTAATGGAGTTTGAAATGATTCCTTAGCTTTGGCTATCACCTAGTCCTCCTTGGACTAATTTAAACTCACTTTGATCTTTCCTAAGTAGGGAGTGATTCTAATAATGAAGTTCTTGTTCCAAAGGATAAATGTAGGTATCTGAAATGATCAAACATTGAGGGTGAACAAGGTGCCACATACCTGATTTAGCCATGCTGTGTATTTGCTTTCATGTTCTTGCTCAATCGTGAGAATCACTTGTTTGTAGCTTCCTCTTTATAGAGAATATGAGATCTGAACCACAAGATTTTTTTTTTAAAGGAAGTAAATAATTTCCTGTGGTGCCTCATTAATTATCGCAGTGGTAACTCTGCAACTCTTGTGAGTGTTATGGAAGTGCTAAAAGGTCACAAGGAAACGTGAGAAAAATCAACTTTTTCTCTCTTGGGCCTATTTCTGATGTCTACACTTGAGAATCTTCAAACAGTTCAAAGCTGAGTCTGTTCCTCTACTCTAAGTAACCCATTCTGTTTCTTCCTAACTCTGGGCAAATCCTGGGACTTTATTCTTCTCATTTATATTAGAGTAGGCACTTACTTATCCCTGGTCTGGAGAATGCCAGCTGAATGGTTTTGTGCTTCAGTATCTCCATATGCAGTGGATCTTCCCACAAGACATTAAGAAGTTCTCTATGACTAGGCTAGATTTGTAAGCCACTGTGGGATGATTCTGCCTCTAGCTTAATTTCTACCTAAAGAAAACAATGGAGGGAAAGCACAAAGAGAAATATGATTAGTTATATGAATTATTTTGATTGTCAAATTAACTTGTACTATCTGCAGGGAAACTTTCTATTAATAGAAAGAAATACTTTATATTACAACTTTATGGTGATGTGAAAGACTATTGACTTGAAGGCAAAAAAGACAGCTGAATCTGGAATTGTAGGCTTGAGTTTAAATACTTACTCTGCCTTTTCTGTGTGGCCCTGGGCAATCCTCTAAACTAACTCTCTGGGCCTTAGTTTCCTTATCTGGAAAATGGGGAGGTTTAACTGGATTACTTCCAAGAGCCCTTTCAACTCCAGTTATATGATCCTATGACCTTTTTTGATCCTTCCTTGACATTGTGCTATTAAAAAAACTTTATCAGACTTGGAAGAAGGTAAAACCTGGAGGGATAACTATGGCATTGGATGGTAGGTTCCAACAAGATTTAAATCTTATCAAAAGTTAGACCTAATAGAATAAAATGAAATGTAACAAGGAGAAATGTGAAGTCTTTTGTTTGGAAAAAAAATAATTCTCACAAGACCAGGATAGGAGAAACATGGCTACATAGCAGTTCATTTGTAAAAGCTCTAAGACTTTTAATGGACTCTTAATAGGGCAGCAAATACTTCCATAAAATATGAATGTGATCTTATGCTGCATTAAGAAGAAAATAGTGGCTAGAACCAGAGAAATCATAGTACTGCTGTAGGCTACCCATGTCATACTTTACCTGGAGTATTGTATTTAATTCTAAAAGTTACTTTTTTTTAAATTTATTTTTTTTATTAAAGCTTTTTATTTGCATAACACATGTATGGGTAGTTCCTCAGTATTGATCTTTACAAAGCTTTCCGTTACAAATTTTACCCCCAATCTCCTCCCCTCCCCTAGATGACAGGAAGTCCACTACATGTTAATTATGTTAAAATACTTGACAAGTCGAATATATGCATACATATTTCCACACTAAAAGTTACTTTTTAGGGCGAAAATTACTCAGGTGGATAATATTCACAGGGCAGAAAGGATGAGAAAAACATATGAGGTCATGACTTATGAGGATTGGTTTAAGGAATGTAGAATATTTAATTTGGAGAAATAGAGACAAGGAAGTAAGACTTGAAGAGTTACCATATAGAAGATAGCTCTAGGAGGAATCAGTGCACCTAGAGAAGAGGAAGATTTAGAGATGGCCTAATTTTTTCATAGTCTGTCCTGCTCAGGCCTCACCCAAAGTCTTACTGCAAGTAAATACTTGTAACAATTATAGCTATCTAAAAGTGAAATAGGCTACATTTGGAGCTTCTCTCTTTCACTAGAAGTCTTCTGATGATAACCACTTGTTGGAACTGTTGTAGAGGGGACTTTCTGCCAGGGACAGGTTGGGCTAGATGGTCTCTGAGGCTCTTCCCGACCCTGCCATTCTTTGACTTATACTTCAGTATTATTTCTGACACTAGCTATTAATGACTTGGCTAAGTCATTTAACTTTTTGAGTCATAATTTATTGATCCATAAAAAATAGTTGATTGTAATTTTACTGCTTAAATTACAGAGTGGTTGATAGGAAAGTACTATATAAATATGAATTATTATTCTTATCTTAAAGAAGTATTGTATAATAGAAAGAAATAAAGAATGAACTTAGAGGTAGAAAACATAGAATATAATATTTGTTTAACCTTTTGTTATTCATAATCATTGACAGCCACTTTTTCTATCCAAACCCCAATTTCCTTATGTGTAAAATGGCTATTTGTAAAACGACCTATTTCACGGGAGACTTTTGTAAAAAAAAAAAAAAAAAAAAAAAAAAAAAAAAAAGCACTTTGGAAATTTTTGGTACTTTATAAAGTGAGCTATTAATGTATAATAATGTTATCCTTTACATAGCACCTGTTAAGTGCCAGACACTGTGCTAAATGCTTTAAAATATTATGACATTTAATCCTCACAACAATCTTGAGAGGAGTAGGTGCTATTATTGGCTCTATTTTACTCTTGAGGAAACTGATTCAGGCCAAGTTTTAATAGACAGAAAGTAACTGAGGTCACTTGTGATCTTAGTTATTTCAGGCCTGTTGCTTTGTCCTTGTGCCACCTAACTGCCTCATATTTAAATACATCATACTATAGCACCTTTTCCATTTCACCAAGGATTTATTTAATAATCACTTTTCCTCTGTACTACATAGAGCTTGTTATCTGACAGTATGACCTCTTTAAGGAGATGGCCCGAAGAAATAAATCTACCCAAGTGGGAGGAGCTTAACATACAATCAATCAATGGTTTACTTCTTGAAATTTTTTGTCCATCTAGTTGCTTCATCCAGTCTGGCTTTTGGTCTTGTTACTGACTCCAATGTCTACCCTAGCCTATAATCTTCAGCTTTTGCTCTTGTGCTCTTTGCTGACATTGTGGCTCCTTTCCCTAGTGCCTAAGTCTTTGCCCCTCATTTATTGGGCTGGATTCTACAATATGTGAAAGTGAGTAATATAATACATTTGGAAAAGTAGGATGGAGCTAGGTTGTTAAGGGCAATTCAAGGCTATCGACTACAAGAACCTCTAGAATCAGACTTCTGTCCAAAAGTTAAAGAATGAAAAGAGGCCTTTTGATAAAGCACTTAAAGGCACGTTGAAAGCTTCAAGAATTTTTGAGTATTTGAGTAATCTGTTTAGTAGTAGACTTTAAAGCCAGATTGTAAGAATTGAGAAGGAGGTAGTTCTGGGACAATGATTGTTGATTCTCTTGAAGGTTTGTGTGAGAAATGTAGTATAATTGCTTAAGGGACTTTGGGGATCAAGTGAAGGTTTTTGTAAGGATGGAGGAGACAGGAAATATTTGTGGGCAGCAGGGAGGAGGGTAGTGCATACAAGAGAGATTGAAGATGATAGATGTACTGGAGAATGATTAAGAGCTTGAGCTTCTATATGAGTTTGGAGGATGATTTCTCCTTCTATTTGGTCCTCACCCAAACATTTTCCCTCATTTGCTTGCTTTTAGATTACTAGATTTCTCTCATGGTTGTACCTTACCAACATATGATGCTTTCCCATTCTCCCCTTTTATCTATTTTAGTAGGCAATAATTTATTTGAATAATAAATGCAGCAAAGATGACCTAAGAACCTGAAGTTTAAAGTCCTTGAACATTTGGTATTTTAAAATAAACAGAAATTTTAAGAACCTTTATTATATATGCTCCATCTCTTTAAGCCTTTATTAATGTGCCATCATTCATAAATCCAAATTCCTTTCTTAGATAACATTTTCTTTGTCAGCTATTCATTTCCCAAATCTGTTTTTTTTTAAATTCCTGAAGTCACTACTTACAGTTAGTAGCTATGAAAAAGATATCTTCTAAATCCCTAGGGTCTTAAATTTCTTTCCCAGGATTTCATGATCCGAAGAAGTGCTTTTGTCTTTACATGAATAGCCAGGTCATCATGTTTGAGAAATCTCAGACTCTTTGTCATGGCCTGCATATAATCTAAGGGAATAATCAGTCATATTTATTATTTATGTCAGATGAACAAATAATTGCTTCTGTGCTGGAAATCACCCAGTGTTACTACTCATTTCCTTCTCTTCTGTGCATTACTGGATAAATTCCTTTTTGATACTACCTATGGATTCACATCATTGTTCCTTGGATTATAAAAGGCTGCCTCTTAGTGAGCCAAATTAGCTTTCTTTTGATGGAAAAAAAGCTTCTTCTTCATACATTGGGATGCTAAGTCTTGTTTCTCTGTCACATACTTCTGCCATCCAACATTTTGACAGAGGTTGGGATTGCCTCCCCCACCCCCGTTTCTCTTCTCTTCTCTGTCTCTCTGCCTGTCTCTCTCTCTCTCTCTCTCTTTTTCTTTCTCTCTCTCTCTCTCTCTCTCTTTGCTTTTTCTGCTTTGTTTCTACTTTGAAGCTTTTCCTTTATTCTTTTAAGTTTCTGTTCTTGCTGATAACTTAGAGAATAAGGATATGGTCTGTCAACCTTCTCTTTGAAGATTCAGGTCAATTTGCTCTGTGTATCATACCAAGAAAAGATCTAAATGGGTTCATGATTTAGACATAAAGAGTGATATTATAAACAAATTAGAGGAACATAGGATAGTTTACCTCTTAGATCTGTAGAGAAGGAAGGAATTTGTCAAGTCCAAAGAAGAAATCGAACTATCTTTTTTTGTTTGAGGGATCTTTTTATTTTATTTTATTTGCATAACATATGTGTGGGTAATTCTTCAACAATAACCCTTACATAGATTTCTGTTACAAATTTTTCCCCCCAACTCCCCACCTCTCCCCTAGATGGCAGGATATCCACTACATGTTAATTATGTTAAAATATTGGCAAATCGAATATATGTATACATATTTCCACACTTATCATTGTTGTGCAAGAAAAATCTTATCTACACAAAAGATATATCAGATAAAGGAGACACAATGGAAGCAAACATCAGTCAAAGAGTATGAGAATGTTATGTTGTGGTCCACATTTCCCATCCCTCTCTCTGGGTGTATATGGTTTTCTTCAGTGTACAATTGGAACTGGTTTGAAGCATTTCATTGTTGAAGAGAGCCATGTCCATCAGAATTGATCGTCATATAGTACTGTTGTTGCCGTGTATAATGATCTCTTGGTTCTGCTCATTTCACTCAGCATCAGTTCATGTAAGTCTCTCCAAGCCTCTCTAAAATCATCTTGCTGGTCAAGAAATGGAACTCTTAATTGAACACCAGATAGATAATTTTGATCATAGTAAGTTAAAAAAGTTTTTGTACAAACAAAACTAATGCAAACAAGAATAGGAGGGAAGCAATAAATTGGGAAATAATTTTTACATTTAAGGGTTCTGATAAAGGCCTCATTTCTAAAATATATAGGGAATTGACTCAAATATAAGAATTCAAGCCATTCTCTAATTGATAAATGGTCAAAAATCAATAAATGGACAATTTTCAGATGAAGAAATTAAAACTATCTCTAGTCATATGAAAAGGTGTTCCAAATCACTATTGATCAGAGAAATGCAAATTAAGACAACTCTGAGATACCACTACACACCTGTCAGATTGGCTAAGATGGCAGGAAAAGAAAATGACAAATGTTGGAGGGGATGTGGGAAATCTGGGACACTGATACATTGTTAGGAGAACTGTGAAAGGATCCAGCCATTCTGGAGAGCAATTTGGAACTATGCTCAAAAAGTTATCAAATTGTGCATGCCCTTTTGACCCAGTAGTTTTTCTACTGGGCTTCTACCCTAAAGAGATCTTTTTAAAATTTTTTTTATTAAAAGCTTTTTATTTATAAAACATGAGTGATTTTTCTACACTGACTTTTGCAAAAAAAAACAAAACCTTTTTTTTGTTCCAAGCTTTTCCCCTCCTTCCCCCCACCCCCACCCCTAGATGACATCTAATCTAATACATGCTAAATATGATAAATTATATGACAAATCCAATATATGTATACATATCTATACAGTTATCTTACTGCACAAGAAACATCAGATCTAGAAAGAGAGAAGAAAAAAAACAATCTAAGAAGGAAAAGAAAATGCATAGAAATATTCACAGAAAGCATTAAAATGCTATGTTGTGGTCCGTACTCAGTTCCCACAGGCCTCTCTCTGGATGTATATGACTATCTTCATCGCTGAACAATAGGAACTGGTTGAATCACATCATTGTTGAAGAGAACCATGTCCGTCAGGATTGATCATCATATAGTCTTGTTGCTGTGTATGATATTCTCCTGGTTCTGCTCATTTCACTCAGCATCAGTTCATGCAAGTCTCTCCAGGCCTCTCTGAAATTGTCCTCCTGGTCGTTTCTTACAGAACAATAATATTCCATAACATTCATATACCATAATTTATTCAGCCACTCTCCAATTGATAAGATCGATTTGGGATATAAGCCCAATAGAAACAGTGCTGGGTCAAATGGTATGCAGTTTGATAACTTTTTGAGCACAGCTCCAAATTGCTCTCCAGAATGGTTGGATCTGTTCACATTTCCATTAACAACCAAAGAGATCTTAAAGGAGAGAAAAAGACCCACATGTGCAAAAATGTTTGTGGCAGCCCTTTTTGTAGTGGCTAGAAACTGGAAACTGAATGGATGCTCATCAATAGGAGAATGGCTGAATAAATTATGGTATATGAATGTTATGGAATATTATTATTCTATAAGAAACGACCAGCAGGACGATTTCAGAGAGGCCTGGAGAGACTTGCATGAACTGATGCTGAGTGAAATGAGTAGAACCAAGAGATCATTATACACGGCAACAACAAGACTATTTGATGATCAATTCTGATGGACATGGCTCTCTTCAACAATGAAGTGTTTCAAACCAGTTCCTATTGTTCAGTGATGAAGAAAGCCATATACACCCAGAGAGTGGCCTATGGGAACTGAATTGGACCACAGTATAGCATTTTCATGCTTTCTGTTGATATTTGCTTGCATTTTCTTTTCCTTCTCAGGTTTTTTTTTTTTCCTGTAGATCTGATTTTTCTTGTACAGCAAGATAACTGTATAAATATGTATACATATATTCGATTTGTCATATATTTTAACATAGGTAACACGTATTTGACTACCTGCCATGTAGGGGAGCAGGTGGGGAGGAAGGAGAGACAAATTTGGAACAGAAGGCTTTGCAAGGGTCAATGTTAAAAAATTACCCATGCATATGTTTTGCAAATAAAAAGCTTTAATAAAAAAAATTGTTCTGTCTGTGTATATGTGTACACACAGAGACATATATCTTGCATAAATTTAGATAATTAGGATCAGTTTTTGCACCTTTCACCCCCTTTTTATTCTATCATTGGTGGTTATGGGAACCTTTCATAGAATAATCTCCTATATATATTAGCTTGATGTTGGATTAGGAGTGAGAAAGGTTTTAAGGTTGGTTCTGCTACTGACAGATTATGTGACCTTGGATGAGTTTTTTAATTACTCTGATTTTTAAATTTCTCATCCATACCTTTCTTACTTACCTTGTAGCCTTGTTTGTGAGAATTAAGCAAGAATCTATATGAAAGAGTTTTGCAAAGTATAAAAAACAGTACACATGTAACATGAAATGATCATTATTGTTCATAAAGCAGGACTTGTGATTTTCAGTGATGATATAGGAACTTTCATCTCACAGTTATCTTTTTATGTATGTATATATTCTTATTTCCCTAATTAGATTTTAAGCTCTTTTAGGGCAAGGATTTTATTGTACTCATATATATCCCTATCATAAAGCAGATTGGCATAATAAATATCAATAAATGATACATAAAATTGGAATCTCAACTTCTGAGATTAGCTCACTTTAAATATTTGCTGCTTGTGAGCAAGCTCATTTAAAATAATGGAAAAATAACCTAAAAATTACAAAGAACTTATCCTTTTTGGAATATAGACTGTGTAATTACATACATATATAATGTTAATGTATAAGTCACATGTAGAAGCAGAGAAATACCTAACATTTATCCTAATTGAGAGTCTGTCTATATATTTGGTAGACCTTTCCTTTTAAAATATATTTGCATTTAAGTCAGCAAGATAGAAAAGTATTACTTTTTTCATTTCACACTATATTAGTAACATCAGAAAAAAGGATCACTCATGAAATTATCTGTTACTAGACTCCTGAAGGGCAAACCATGTGGCTATTTAGCAATCTCATTTTTATTTGTTCAGCGGTTTCCCAAAGTGAACAAGATATTGCCCTCAATAGGGACGGTAAAGCAATTTATTTAGCTGCTTGTCAGAAGAAACTATCTTTAATACCATGAACGCAGAGGCTTTTTAGATATACAGCTGTCACAATTACCCAGTGAATGCCATTCTTATAATCATTTGACTTCCCAGGAAAGTAAATCAATGACAGGCAAGAAAGTCCAATAGCAAGTTCATAATATGTTGGTTAAAATGACTTCAGGAACAGATTGAATTAGACTGTTGCTTTTTCTTTATAATTGATTGAGGAACTGTTTTCAATTCCTCTTATTTTAGTGAGATTTCATAAAATATAAGAAATGGGGGCTCTGAATTCTGCATTACAATATTGACATTTAATTAATGAAATATACATACATGGGGCAGCTAGGTGGTGCAGTGGATAGAGCACCAGCCCTGAAGTCAGGAAAACCTGAGTTCAAATCTGCCCTCAGACACTTAACACTTTCTAGCTGTGTGACTCTGGGCAAGTCACTTAACCCCAATTGCCTCAGCAAAAACAAACAAACAAACAAACAAACAAAAAACAATACCTGCATATATGTGTACATATAATTGTATACATATATTTATGCAGGAGAAGAGAGAGATAGAGACAGAGAGAGATAGAGACAGAGACAGGAGAATGAATTTATTGTTTTATAGCCATTACTTTCAGTTCAGGGATTTATACTTTCAAAGTATTTCTTTGCCCAATCTTACTTCTCTGTGTGCAGTGACCCCCTATTCCTCCTCACCACCAGCTATGGCTAATGAATCCTTTTATATAATTAAAGATGTCCTCACATAAAGTTTCTGAAAAGCCTCTGTTAGGATTGATATTACATGTAAAAGTAGGCATTCCACAAAATTGAATTGCAAGTAGGCTGCCAGAAATGCTGACATGAACTAGTCATATAGTTCACCTAGACTGCAGGTGATCAGTAATGCTGAGTCTGTGGCTTTATAAGATCTTTTTTTCTCATCTGTTATTTTGACCTTAAGTCAGTTATGCTACTGGGGCCATCTGCATGGATAATAGCCTTGGCACAAAAAACCTGAAGTTCACAAAGATCATATTTTCTGACTTTTTAGGACACACAAGGAATTCCAAAGTTACCGACTCACTCAAGGGATTAGAAAATGTGAAAGAGGAAATTGAATGTGCTAAGTCGATAGGCAGATGTGGTCTATCTCACCTTTCTCTTTGAAAGCAAATGGGATTTTCAGATTTACAGAATCTTTGGACTGGAGACAGAGGTATTTTAACTTTCTTTTTTTCAGAATGCATTTCCATTCTTTCTATCTTGCTGGCCTGTGCTTCAAAAAGGTTTACTCACTGCTGCCTTTATTTGTTGGTTTTTGTTATCTAGCTCCATGGAAATTGGCTTCTCTGGGATTCTTAGCACCTGCTGTCAGGTTTTAAGCAGTTTTCTCTGCTTTGTGGTTGAATCTTATTTTGGGATCTCCCGCCCCTCTACCAATACCCTCATCCCCATAAACCATCTTTGGGAGTTGCTGCTGCCTTTGGAGGTTAGGTATAATCCTGCTGCTGGCCAATGGATGTCAGCTAATATGCAGTCTTCTCACAGGGAGTCAGCATCTGGGGGTGCATAGGACCACTTTTCTCACAATGCCTCAGTGGGAGTGCCTGTACCTGGTAAGTAAACTATAGAAGGTGATGCCAAAGGGAAGTCATTTCTTTTTAAAGGCCTTTAGATAATGATTCTTCATTGACATGGCTTATTTAATCCTTTGAATAGAAGCTTCCCCTGTAGTTTTTCTTAAGAAGAATTAGGATGGGGATGGGAAAGGGAGGGGAAGAAGGAGACTTAGAAGGCCAGTTTTGTTCCTTGCTGGATTTCTTTTTGCCCAAGTGATAATACTAGGTAGCCCATTTATTTTTATTTTTATTATTTTAAATTTATTAAAGCTTTTTATTTGCAAAACATATGCATGGGTAATTTTTCAACATTAACCCTTGCAAAGTCTTCTGTCCCAAATTTTTCTTTCCTTCTCCCCACCCCGTCCCCTAGATGGCAAGTGGTCCAATACATGTTAACTATGTTAAAATATATGACAAATTCAATATATGTATACATTTATATAGCTACATTGCTGTAAAAGAAAAAATCAGATCTAAAGAAAATAAATAGGTAGTCCATTTAAAAAAGCATTATTTAAAGTAACCTTTCTTTCAGTTCAGTCACCTGTATTTGAAACTTGATGAAAGGAAAGCAAAACAAAAACATATGTTCTGCTGAATGCTGCTATTTTAAAAAGAGGATTATAGCGCAAGAAATTTGTGGCACTCAGAAATATGACATCAAAAATGTAGATTAACATGTTTCTGGCTTGTAAGTTAATTAGAAGAAGCTGGCATAAACAATTTATTTGTGTTTCATCTGCTTTGACACTCTTGGGGTCTGTAATATTTCTCTCTTTGCCAATTGAAGAGTCCAAATATTTAGTGCCAACAGATGTGAATTTAACATTATGTGACTTCAAGCATTGAGTACATGCAACTACTAGTACTGAGATTTTGGTTAATTTGCAAGGTAAATGCTCATTTAAAGAGGGCCTGGAGGCAGGCCTGGCTCTTGGCAGCAATAATAAAATAATGGCTTACATCTCTAGAAAAAAGGCAGAGAGGAGTCATGGATATAGTAAGGTAATCTTTCAGTCTGATTTGAATTTTGCTCTGTCACATAGCTGGTGAATAGCCCAAGCAGGTCACTTTATTTCACATTGGTCTAGGCACATCACTAAGACTATAAATGATAGAAAAGTTGCTGTTTTGATTTGGTGGAGGGTGATGATAGAGAAAGACCAAAAAAGAGATCTTTATAGAACATCTTAAGATTTATAAAACATTTTTACAATAACCAAGTCAAGATGGGCATCTTATCTGAACTGAGAATGAGAAATGAGAAAATGGAACCTCTGAGACAGAAAGTAACAGGTGTGAGCAGAAGCAGAATCAGTCAGTTTAGCAACAAGACAATTATTAAGCACTTACTATGTACCAGGCATTGTGCTATGCACAGAGGATATAAATAAAAGCAAAAAACATAGTCTTTTGCCCTCCAGAAACTGAACATTCAAATGGAGAAGTAAAACTCAGCTTTACTGATTTCTAAGTCCATTGTCCTCTCAATGCCACCGTTCTCTTTTTAAAAAGTAGGTGGTATTTGTCTATGTGTCATTCCTCATGACATCACAATTTCCAGATGAAATCTTCTTTTTCCAGCTTCTCATGTTTAATTCCTGTGGCTCTTTCCTCTTCTACATCCTCCTTGACCTATCAACTTTGAATCATTTATTTAAGCACTTAGTAAGCAACAACTATATGCCGGACACTGTGGCTTATCTGGAGATACAAATAAAAAAAATGAAAAAAAAATCTGTTCTCAAGAAGCTCACATTCTGATGAGCAAGTCTTCAAGGACATATGTAAGAAGGAAATTACAACTGTGTTTTTGCTTTTATTCATTTGGGTTTCAGCACCACATAAAAGGAATTTAATTGGACCACTTCTTTCCCTGTTTTTCCAAAGAATTTATATAGTATTGGAAATAATTATTCTCAAATGTTGGATAGAATTCGCTTGTGAATCCATTTGGTCCTGGAGTTTTTTTTTTTTAGGGAGTTCATCAATAATGAATTTTTCAATTTTTTTTTCGAAAATAGGATTATTTAAGAATTCTATTTTCTTTTCTGTTAATCTGGGCAATTTATACTTTTGTAAATATTCCTCCGTTTCATTTAAATTGTCAGATTTGTTGGCATATAATTGGATAAACTAGCTCCTAATAATTGCTTTAAAATCTCTTCCTTTGTGATGAATTCATCTTTTTTGTTTTTGATATTGCTAATTTGGTTTTCTTTTTTTCCTTTTTGTATAATTAAATTAACCAGTGGTTTATTTTAATTCTTTTTTTAATTAAATCTTTTTATTTGCAAAACATATGTATGGGTAATTCTTCAACATTGACCCTTACAAAGCTTTGTGTTACAAATTTTTCCCCCTAGTCCCCACCCCTCCCCTAGATGGCAGGAAGTCCACTACATGTTAATTATGTTAAAATACTTGACAAATCGAATATATGTATGCATATTTCCACACTTATCTTGCTGTGCAAGAAAAATCATATCTACAAGAAAGAAAAATCAGAGAAAGGAAACACAATGCAAATAAACATCAATAGAGAGCATGAAAATGTTATATTGTGGTCCACATTTCATATCTCTCTCTCTGGGTCCAAATTGCTCTCCAGAATGGTTGGATCCCTTCACAGTTCCACCAACAATGTATTAGTGTTCCAGTTTTCCCACATCCCCTTCAGCATTCATCGTTATCTTTTCCTGTCATTTTAGCCAATCTGACAGATATGTAGTGGTACCTCAGAGTTGTCTTAATTTGCATTGCTCTGATCAATAGTGATTTGGAGCACCTTTTTATATGACCAGAAATGGTTTTAATTTCCTCATCTGAAATTGTCTGTGCACATCCCTTGAACATTTATCTATTGAAGAGTGGCTTGAATTCTTATAAATATGAGACAATTCTCTATATATTTTAGAAATGAGGCCTTTATCAGAACCATTAAATGTAAAGATGATTTCTCAATGTGATGCTTCCCTCCTAATCTTGTCTGCATTTGTTTTGCTTGTACAGAAACTTTTTAGCTTAATATAATCAAAATTATCTATCTGGTGTTCAATTAGGAATTCCAGATCTTCTTTGGACATAAATTTATTCCATCTCCACAGGTCTGAGAGGTAAACTATACTACGTTCCTCTAATTTGCTTACAATATCACTATTTATATCTAGATCATGAACCCATTTAGATCTTATCTTGGTATGTGGTGTTAGGTATGGGTCAAGCCCTAATTTCTTCCACACTAGTTTCCAATTCTCCCAGCAGTTTTTGCCGAGTAGTGAGTACTTATCCCAAAAGCTGGGGTCTTTGGGTTTATCAAACACTAAATTGCTAAAGTTATTACCTAGATTGTCCTGATATCCTATCCTATGCCATTGATAGACTGCTCTATTTCTCAGCCAGTACCAAATGGTTTTGATGACTGCTGCTTTATAATATAGTTTTAGATCTGGTACAGCAAGGCCACCTTCATCTGCCTTTTTTTCCCATTAATTCCCTTGGAATTCTTGAACTTTTGTTCTTTCAAATGAACTTTGTTATTATTTTTTCTAGATCTGTAAAATAATTTCTTGGGAGTTTGATTGGTATGGCACTAAATAAGTAGATTAGTTTGGGTAGGAGTATCATTTTTATTATATTCGCTCAGCCTACCCATGAGCACTTAATGTTTTTCCAACTGATAAGGTCTGATTTTATTTGTGTGGAAAGTGTTTTGTAGTTTAGTTCGTATATTTCCTGACTTTCCCTTGGCAGATAGATTCCCAAATATTTTATACTATCATCCGTTATTTGGAATGGAATTTCTTTTTGTATCTCTTGTTGCTGAACTTTGTTGGTAATATATAAAAATGCTGATGATTTATGTGGATTTATTTTGAATCCTGCAACTTTGCCAAAGTTGTGAATTGTTTCTAGTAGTTTTTTAGTTGAGTCTCTAGGGTTCTGTAAGTATACCATCATGTCATCTGCAAATAGTGATAATTTGGTTTCTTCATTACCTACTCTGATTCCTTTTATCTCTTTTTCTTCTCTTATTGCCAAAGCTAACATTTCTAATACAATATTAAATAGTAATGGTGACAGTGGGCAGCCTTCTTTCACTCCTGATCTTATGGGGAATGGTTCTAGTTTGTCTCCATTACATACAATGCTTGCTGATGGTTTTAAGTAGATGCTACTAATCATTTTAAGGAAGAGCCCATTTATTCCTATATTCTCTAGTGTTTTTAATAGGAATGGGTATTGGATTTTATCAAATGCTTTTTCTGTATCTATTGAGATAATCATATGGTTTTTGTTAGTTTGGTTATTAATATAATTAATTATGCTGATAGTTTTCCTGATGTTGAACCAGCCCTGCATTCCTGGTATAAATCCTACTTGGTCACAGTGTACTATCCTGGGGATGACTTTCTGTAATCTCATTGCTAATATCTTATTTAAAATTTTTGCATCAATATTCATTAGGGAAATTGGTCTATAGTTTTCTTTCTCTGTTTTCACCCTACCTGGTTTAGCTATCAGCACCATATTGGTCTCATAGAAGGAATTTGGTAGTAGACTTTCTGTCCCTATTTTCTCAAATAGTTTGTATAGTATTAGAATTAATTGTTCTTTGAATGTTTGGTAGAATTCGCATGTAAATCCATCTGGCCCTGGAGATTTTTTCTTAGGGAGTTGGTTAATAGCTTGTTCTGTTTCTTTTTCTAATATGGGCCTATTTAAATAATTTATATCCTCTTCTGTTAACCTGGGCAATCTATATTTTTGTAGATATTCCTCCATTTCATTTAGATTATCAAACTTACTGGCATAAAGTTGGGCAAAGTAACTCCTAATTATTGCTCTAATTTCCTCTTCATTGGAGGTAAGTTCCCCCTTATCATTCTTGAGACTAACAATTTGATTTTCCTCTTTCCTTTTTCTTATCAAATTAACTAAAGGCTTATCTATTTTCTTGTTTTTTTTTTCATAAAATCAACTCTTAGTTTTATTTATTAATTCAATAGTTTTCCTATTTTCAATTTTATTAATTTCTCCTTTTATTTTTAGAATTTCCAATTTGGTATTTAATTGAGGGTTTTTAATTTGTTCTTTTTCTAGTTTTTTAAATAATAAGCCCAATTCGTTGATCTTTTCTTTCTCTATTTTATGCAAGTAAGCATCTAGAGATATAAAATTACCCCTTATAACTGCTTTGGCCATATCCCACAAATTTTGGTATGTTGTCTCATTATTGTCATTCTCTTGGATGAAATTATTGATTGTGTCTATGATTTGCTCTTTCACCCATTCATTCTTCAGGATTAGATTATTTAATTTCCAATTAGCTTTTGGTCTATTTTCTCCTGGCCTTATATTGCACATGATTTTTATTGCATCATGATCTGAAAAAGATGCATTTATTATTTCTGCCTTTCTGCATTTGATTTTGAGGTTTTTATGCCCTAATACGTGGTCAATTTTTGTATAAGTTCCATGGACCGCTGAGAAAAAAGTACACTCCCTACTGTCTCCATTCAATTTTCTCCATAGATCTATCATATCAAACTTTTCTAGCAATTGCTTTACCTCCCTAGTTTCTTTCTTATTTATTTTGTGGTTTGATTTATCTAATTCTGAGAGAGCAAGATTGAGATCCCCCACTAGTATTGTTTGGCTGTCTATTTCTTCTTGCATCTCTCTTAATTTCTGCCCTAGGAATTTGGATGCTATTGCACTTGGTGCATATATATTTAGTATTGATATTGCTACATTATTTATGGTACCCTTTAATAGAATATAGTTTCCTTCCTTATCTCTTTTGATTAGATCTATCTTGGCTTTTAGTTGATCTGAGATAAGGATTGCTACCCCTGCTTTTATTTGCTCACCTGAGGCGAAATATGTTCTGCTCCAGCCTTTTACCTTCATCCTATATGTGTCACTATGTTTTAGATGTGTTTCTTGTAGAGAACATATGGTGGGATTCTGGTTTTTAATTCAGTCTGATATCTGCTTCCGCTTTATGGGAGAGTTCATCCCATTCACATTCTCAGTAAAATAACTAATTCTTTATTTCCTGCCATCTTATTTACCCAAGTTATGTTTTTCCTTTTCTTTTTCCCTTTCTCCCTTGCCCCCTCCTCAGTATTTTGCTTTTGATGACCCCCTCCCCCAAACAATCTTCCACCTTTTAGATCCCCTCCCCCTTTTTTACTCCTTTCCCCTGATTCTTCTATTTTCCCTTCTATTAGTTTTTCCCTTTCTTTCAATCCTTTCCCTCCCACTTCCCTCTAGCAACAGACAAGTTTCTCTGTGAAATCAGATGTCTGATATACACTTTTAGAGCCCAACCTGATGAGAGTAAATTTACACAATGCACATCTCCCTCCCTTTTTCCTCTCAATTATATTAGGTTTTCTTTGCCTCTTCATGAGATATTATCTTGTTTTTACCTCCTTTTTAAAATCTTATTTTACCCCCTTTTCCCTCTTTTCCCCCCTCTAGTTTTCCTTTTCATATTATCAAAATAATATCTAGTTAATTATACCCCCAAACTTTAAGTATCCCCATAGTAGAAATAAAGTTCTCAAGAGACATTTCCTTTTTACCTTTTTATGCTTCTCTTGAGTTCTGTGTTTGGAGGTCGAATTTTTTGTTCAGATCTGGTCTTTTCATTAGAAATAGGTGAAATTCACCTATATCATTAAAAGACCATCTTCTTCCCTGGAGGATGATGCTCATTCTAGCTGGATAGGTTATTCTTGGCTGTAATCCAAGTTCCTTTGGCTTTCGGAATATCTGGTTCCAGGCCCTTCGATCTTTCAATGTGGAGGCTGACAGATCATGTGTGATTCTATTTATTTATCCTTGGTATTTGAATTGTTTCTTTTTAGCAGCTAGCAAAATCTTTTCCTTGGTGCAGTAGTCCTGACATTTAGCCATGATATTCCTTGGGGGTTTTAATTTTGGGGTCTCTTTCAGGAGGTGATCAGTGAATTCTTTCAATGGTGATTTTGCCATTTGATTCTACAACCTCAGGGCAGTTTTCTTTCAGGATTTCCTGGAAGATAGTGTTTAGATTCTTTTTTTCATCATGGCTTTCAGGAAGTCCAATAATCCTTAGATTGTCTCTCCTAGATCTATTTTCCAAGTCAGTTGTTTTTCCTAGGAGATATTTCATATTTTTTTCTATTTTTTCATTCTTTTGTTTTTGTTTGACTGATTCTTGAAGTCTTACTGAGTCATCCACTTGCATTTGTTCAATTCTTATTTTTAAAGTGTTGTTTTCTTCAGTTACCTTTTTAAGCTCCTTTTGTAACTGGCCAATTTGTTCATTCCATACTTTTTCCACTTCACCAATTTTGTTTTTCAATAAATTGGTGTCTTTTTAATATCTCTTTTGCAGAGCATCATATCCTTCTTGCAAGATATTGTATCCTTCTTGCACTGATTTCAGTTTATTTTCCCATTTATCCTCCAGCTCTCTTTTGAGATTCTTTATGCAATCTTCCAGAAAGGCCTTTTGAAAAGGGGACCAGTGATGGTCCTTGCTGATTTCCTCTTGAGTTTTGTCTCAATGAACCTCAGGATCTGGGGTCTGCCCTTCTTTCTCTCGATAGAAGCTGTCTATGGTGAGAGCTCTCTTTTGCTTCTTCATTTTTTTAGACAGTGTGGAGGTCTGTTTAAGGCTAGAAAGTGGTGGATGAAGTACTTTGCCCTGGGGCAATTCCGCAATTTTAATTCTTTAAATCAGCTACTAGTTTTACTTATTATTTCAATGGTTTTCTTCAATTCTATTAATTTCTCTTTTGATTTTCAGGTTTCAATTTTATTTTTATTTGAGGATCTTTGATTTGTTCTCTTTCTATTTTTTTTAGTTCAATAACCAATTCCTTGATCTGTTCTTTCTCTATTTTGTTGATTTAGAGATATAAATATACTGCAATACATTTTGGTATATTGTCTAATTGGAAATTTTATTTAATGAAATTGTTGATGTTTTCTATTATCTATTCATTCTTTAGGATTAGAGCATTTAGTTTCCAATTAATTTTTAATCTATGTTTCCATTGCCCTGAATTAAATATTAATATATTTTATTGCATTGTGGTAAGAAAATGATGTATTTAATATTTATGCTTTCTTCATTTGTTTATTAGATTTTATGCCCCAATACATTTTTTTGCTCTAATACATTTATGCCTAATACAATTTTTGTGTAGATGTCATGTACCACTGAGAAAATTTTCTTTTCTATTTCCATTCAATTTTCTCCAAAGGGCTATGATATTGTTGACCTTTTCTAAAATTCTATTCACTTCTTTAACTGCTTTCTTATTTATTTTGTGAATAGATTTATGTAGTTCTGAGAGAGAAATATTGAGATCTCTCACTAGTATCATTGTATTGTTTATTGTTTAACTCAGTTTACTTTTTTTTGGAATTTGAAAGCTATACCATTTAATGCATATATGTTTAGTATTGATATTATTTTATGGGCAATAGTACCTTTTAGCAAGATGTAGTTTATTTATCTTTTTTAAGTAGATCTATTTTTGCTTTAGCTTTGTCTGAGATCATGATGGCTAATCCTGCTTTTTTCTGTTCTTCAATTGAAGCATAATAGATGCTTCTTTATCACTTTACTCTGTGCTTGTCTATTTGCTTCAAGTGAATTTTTTGTAAACATCATATTGTAGGATTGCAGTTTTTAATACATTTTGCTATGCACTTATGTTTTATGGGTGAGTTCATCCCATTTATATTTACAGTTTTTATTATTAATTGTGTATTTCCTTCCATCCTATAATCTTTTTTTCATACCTTCAATTTTATTTTTTCTCTTTTCATACTGTCTCTCCTGAAAAGTTATTTGCCTCCCCAATCAGCCCCTTTCTACTCCTATTCATTCTATCACCCCCTTGCTTCTCATCTCAGCATATCCCTCTTTCTTATCTCCTAATTTTTTTATATCATCCCATCATATTCAATTCACACCTATGCCCTCGGTCTATGTATACTCCATCAATTACTCATATAATAGTAAAATTCTTAGGAGTTGTACACGTCATCTTCCCATATATTAAGGTAAACATTTAAACATTATTGAATCCCTTAAGTCTTCTATTTCCTTTTTACCTCTTTTGCTTTTCTTGAATTTTGTATTTGAAAATCTTATTTTCTATTCAACTCTGGTCTTTTCATCAGGAATGCTTGAAAGTCTTTTATTTTATTACATATCAATTTTTTCTTCTTAAGGTTTATACTTTGTTTTGCTGGGTAGCTGAATCTTGGTTGTAATGTTAGTTCTTTTGTCTTCTAGAATATCACATTCCAACTCTTTGATCCCTTAACATAAAAACTGCTAAATCTTGTGTTATCTCAAGTGTGTTTTTACACTATTTAAACTGTTTCATTTTGGCTACTTGTAGTATGTCTTCCTTGACCTGGGAGAGCTGGAACTTGGTTATAACATTCTGGGCCTTTACATTTTGGAATATTGCTCAGGTGGTTAGTGGTAGATTTTTTTTTCAATTTCTGTTTTATTCTTTAGTACCAGATGATCAAGGTAGTTTTACTTAATACTTTCTTGAAATATGATATGTAGGTTCTTCTTTTGATTGTGGCTTTCAGATGGTCCAATAATTTTTTTTTTCTGAAGCAGTTGGGGTTAAGTGACTTGCCCAGGGTCACACAACTAGAACGTGTTAAGTGTCTGAGACCAGATTTGAACTCAGGTCCTCCTAACTTCAGGGCTGGTGTTCTATCCACTGTAGTACTTAGCTGCCCCTGGTCCAATAATTCTTAAATTATGCCTCCTGTATATATTTTCTTGCATAGTTGTTTTTCCAGTAAGACATTTCATCTTTTCTTTTTTCCTACAATCTTTACATTGTTTTATTGTTTCTTGATGTCTCATGAAGTTATTAACTTCTAGTTGCCCAATTCTAACTTTTCTTCACATAGCTTTTGTACACCCTTTTCCATTTGGCCAATCCTGCTTTTTTAGGAGTTGTTTTCTTCAGTAAATTTTTTATAATTTTTTTCATATATCTTTTTCCATTTGACCAATTCTGTTCATTAATGTATTCTTATTGTCAGTAGATTTTTGTGCCTCTTTTATCATTTTGCCTATTCTGTTTTTTAAGATGCTATTTTAATCTTGCATAACTCTCTGTTTTCCTCAATTTTCTCTATTTTATTTGATTTTTAAAATCCTTTTTGAGCTCTTCCAGGAGTTTTTTTTTCACCTGAAACCAATTCACATTTTTCCGTGAAGCTTTGGAGATTATTTTTGCTTTGCTTTTTTTCTTTTGAATTTGTGTTTTGATCTTTTCTGAGTTTGTGTTTTGATCTTCCTTGTCATCATAGTAACTCTTTATGTTCAGCTTTTGGGGATTTTTATTGATTGTGGTTTGTGAATTTTTCAGCTAATTTTTTGATGTAACTTTATGTTAAAATTAGGCTCTGCTTTCAGGATAAAGGAAATATTGTCCCAAGGTGTTTTTTTTTCTGTATGTGTGTGTTGCTGTTTTCAGAGCTAATTCTGTGTGGATCTGCAAATGTACAGTTATCCCGAAATGGTCTGATGTAAGGAGGGATGTGTGTTTACTCTCCTGGTCTGGTCTTTTAGGAAGCACAAGGGACAGACTCTGATCCTCTGAAATAAAACGCTCTAAGGTACTAGTACTCTCGCTTGCTTTGAGAACTCACTCTAAAATCATCTATGGGCAATGTAACATAGTCTTACACGCAGTGCCAGCAAAAGGTTCCCTATAATTTCTTAAATGGTTGTCCCACACCTTTACTATCTTTATTAAATATATTATTTATTATTCTAGAGCTAAGAGCTCTAGAAGCTGCTACTACTCCCTCTAAAACTGCTGCTAGTCACTTCCAAGACATGCTGCTAGCTTGCTGGGGTAGAGCCTGCATTCTGTACTTACCCCAGTGAGAAAGATCTTTCCTAATGACCTTCTAAATTGTCTGGGATGAGAAAATTGTTTCACCCTAGTTTTTTGATGCTTCTGTTATTTCCTCTATATTTAAGTTATTTGGAAGGAATTTTGGGGAGCTCAGGCACGCCCCTACCTTCATTCAACTATCGACTCCTTGAAGAATTTTTTAAGAGTGATTCAGGATCAGATAATTATCATCAGAAATAACACCACTGTTTAGCCTTAGTAAGACTAGACTTGACATTATACAATGAAGTGGTAGAAAATTTGCCACAAATTTCTCAGATTAAAACAATAAGCATTTACTGACTAGCTAGACAGTCACAATTAGATAACTAGAATCATAGGCAAGAACTTCCTATTTTATCTACCTGTCCATAGAACATCAAATATAAAAGAATAACAGGATAACAATTTGCATTTTAGAACATTTTTGTATGAGCCCCACTAAATAAATGAGAGAATTGGGTAATAATAATATTAGAGGAGATATCACTGTATTTATGATTGGAAGATTTAGGTTGATATCCCTCTTATACCTCTAATTCTTGAATGAATTTAGGAGAGTCAATTAACTATGTTGAGACTTAATTTCTCAGATATAAGTTGAGGGATCATTGACCTACAGCTGGAAGAGTCTTGAGTGACAGATGAAGAAATTGAAGCATAAGGATGCTAAATTATTTACCAAGGTTTTATAGATATTAAACATCATAAGCAGGATTTAAATCTAGGCAATCTGACTTTAGATCCCTCCATTCCATGCTATTTATTAAGGGCTTTTCTTGAAGATTTTTAAAGTTGTCTCCATCTTGAAAATCTATCTCAGTAAACTCTAGAATGATCAAGATCAAATGCCTGAGGAGGAGAAATAAGTGTTTACTTCTTTTTGTAAAGCAGGGGAGATAGAGTTGAAAGAAAGTATAAAAATCTGAAATTACAAAGTTCAGTTTAATATGGTACTTTGTCCATTTTATACTTCTAATAAATGGTAAGCTCTTTTCATCTACAATTTTAAGAAAAAATTAATTATATTTGTATTGAGTCAAATTCAGATTTTCATGTTTTCTTTGACTGCCAATCAGATACCTCAGTAATTTTAAGTAGAAAATTTCAAATTATATTGCCAACCATGGGAAATTTTTAATAGTAAAACCGAAAAAAATCAAAGCAAAACAAAACAGAAACTATTTATAAGCTGTCATAGTGTTTTTCTTCTTACTATCTTCTAAATATTCCTTCCAAAATTGCTATTGATGTTTTAAAAAACTCAAAGATTTTTTCCTTATTCTGTTGACAACATAAATGCAACTGTACCTAACCTTTATTACAAACTCTATATAAATTATTTAAAGTGACATATCATTTGAAGTGGGTGAGATACTAGTTTATTTCTATTATTACTGATGTAGTTAATCTGATATTTATATTTTAAAATGTTGAATTCAGCAATATTATTTTTTAAAACTTTTGTCACTTAACCTAAGAAAATAGAAGACAGTAAAAATCTGTGAGGAACTAATAGAACTTTGTAGTTTTCTAGGACAAGAGGGAAGGAAAAGGCCCAGAGGGGAAACTATAATTGGAACTATAGGTAGTGTAAAATATGGTTCAATTTTTAAACAGTAAATTGTACTTTTATATCTGGTTTATGTTTTATTTGATCATGTTTCTTTTTTATTAGCTTGATTATATTTTTTCTCATTATTTTTATTGCAGAATAATCATCTTCTTTATGCTTTAGCTGCATAAGACTTCAGAAAACTTGTGAGGGGGAATGCTATTCCATCTTTTCTGCTCACCTGTTTAATCTTCTACATACTCTGACTACCACTGCCTGATTCTTTATTACCATTACACTCAAACTCACCCTTCACTTCCCTACCTATGTCCTACTACAAGACCACCCACCCTTTCTACTATGCTCTCAGGAATTCCTTATCCTTAGGTAGCAAACTTACTTTTATCTTAAATCTTTTCCTTTCCCAGCCCTGCCATCTTCTGGCTTCCTCCTGGTGACAGACTTCCTGGCCTCACTTTTTTATTAATTAAATTTTTTTTATTTTCAAAACATATGCATGGATAATTTTCAACATTTACTCTTGCAAAACCTTGTGTTCTAATTTTTTTCCTTCCCTTCCCCTTTCCCCAGACAGCAAGTAACCCAATATATGTTAAACATATGTAATTCTTCTATACATATTTCCACAATTATATGCTGCAGAAGTAAAATCAAATCAAAAAGGAAAAAAGTGAGAAAGAAAACAACATACAAGCAAACAACAAAAGATTGAAAATGCTATGTTGTTATTCACACTCAGTTTCCACAGTCCTCTCTCTGGGTGTAGATGGCTTCTTTCTCCATCACAAAATCATTGGAATTGGCCTGAATCATCTCATTGTTGAGAAGAGCCATGTCTGTCAGAATTATCATCGTATAATCTTGCTGTTGCTGTGTACAAGGTTCTCCTGGTTCTACTCACTTCACTTAGCATCAGTTCATATTACTCTTTCCTGGCCTTACTTAAACCAGTCTGCTGATCATTTTTTATAGAACAATATTATCCCATAACATTCATGTACCATAACTTATTCAGCTACTCTCCAATTGATGGGCATCCATTCAGTTCCTTGCCACTATAAAAAGGACTGCTACAAACATTTTTGCACATGTCGGTCCTTTTCCCTTTTTTATGATCTCTTTGGAATATAGGCTTAGTAGAAACAATGCTAGATCAAAGGGAATGCACACTTTAATAGTCCTTTGGGCATAGTTCCCAATTGCTCTCTGGAATGGTTGGATCAGTTCACAATTTCACCAACAATGTATTAGTGTCCCAGTTTTCCCACATTTACTCCAACAGTAATCCTTATCTTTTCCTGCCATCTTATCCAATCTGACAGGTGTGTAGTGGTACCTCAGAGTTGTCCTAATTTGCATTTCTCTGATCAATAGTGATTTGGAGCATTTTTTCATATGGCTAGAAATGATTTTAATTTCTTCATCTGAAAATTGTCTGTTTATATCCTTTGACCATTTATCAATTGGAGAATGGCTTGAATTCTTATAAATTTGAGTCAATTCTTTATTTATTTGAGAAATGGGGACTTTATCAGAACCCTGGAATGTAAAAAAATTTCCCAGTTTATTGTTTCCCTTGTAATCTTGTTTGCATTTATTTTGTACTAAAAGTTTTTGATTTAATATAATCAAAATTCTCCATTTTGCATTCCATAATGTATTCTAGTTCTTCTTTGGCCACAAATTCCTTCCTTCTCCACAGATCTGAGAGGTAAACTATACTTTGTTCTTCTAGTTGCTTATAGTATCACTTTTCATGTTTAAATCATGAATTCATTTTGACCTTATCTTGGTATAGACTGTTAGGTATGGGTCAATGTTCAACTTTTGCCATACTAATTTCCATTCTTCCCAGCAATTTTGTTATCTCACAAGCTGGGATCATTAATAAAAAAAAATTAAAAAGCTGGAATCTTTGGGTTTATCAA
Organism: Myrmecobius fasciatus; assembly: GCA_023553655.1. Lineage (NCBI taxonomy): Eukaryota > Metazoa > Chordata > Mammalia > Dasyuromorphia > Myrmecobiidae > Myrmecobius > Myrmecobius fasciatus. The sequence goes on along the minus strand of JAJPUD010002019.1, from coordinate 221,151 downwards.
ACACTAGATTATTATAGCCATTCACTATTGTTTCTTGTGAAATTAACCTATTCCACTGACTTACTATTCTATTTTTTAGCCAATACCAATGGTTTTGATGCCTGCTTCTTTATAATATAATTTTAATTCTGGTACAGCTAGAGTACCATCATTTACATTTTTTCACATTAATTCCCTTGAAATTCTTTACCTTTTGGTCTTCCAGATGAACTTTGTTATTATTATTTTTCTAGCTCTGTAAAATAATTTCTTAGGAGTTTGATTGGTATGACACTGAATAAGTAGATTAATTTAGGTAGTATTGTAATTTTTGTTATATTAGCTTGGCCTACCCACGAGCACTTGGTCTTTTTCCAATTGAATAGATATGACTTTTTTGTGTGGAAAGTGTTTTGTCTTCTGTGTTCATATAGTTTCTGACTTTGTCTTGGCAGACAAATATTTATATTATTTATATTTATGTTATTATCTATAGTTATTTTAAATAGAATTTCTCTTTGCATCTCTTGCTGCTGGACTTTGTTGGTAACATATAAATAAGCTGATGATTTATGTGGACTTAATTTGTATCCTATAATTTTCCTAAAGTTGTGAATTATTTCTTATAGTTTTTAGTTGATTCTCTAAGTTAGCATTATATCATCTGCAAGGAGTGGTAATTTGGTTTCCTCATTATCTACTCTAATTCCTTTCATCTTTTTTTCTTCTCTTATTGCCAAAGCTAACATTTCTAATATAATATTGAATATTAATGGTGACAGTGGACAACCTTGTTTCACCCCTGAGCTTATTGGGAATGGTTCTAGTTTATCTCCATTACATATGATGCTTGCTGATGGTTTTAAATAGATGCTACTGGTCATTTTAAGGAAAACTCCATTTATTCCTATACTCTCTAGTGTTTTTTTAATAAGACTGGATGTTGGATTTTGTCAAATGTTTTTTTCTGCATCTACTGAAATAATCTTATGATTTTTGTTACATTGGTTATTGTTATATTGAATTATACTAATGGTTTTCCTAATATGTAACCAGCCTTGCATTCCTCCTTGGTAAGGTATATTATCCTGGGGATAACTTGTTATAATATCTTTGTTAATATTTTATTTTTAATGAATATCAATATTCATTAAGGAAATTGGCCTATCATTTTCTTTCTTTATTTTGAATTTTTGTGGTTTAGGTATTGACACCATATTTGTCATAAAAGGAATTTGGTAGAACTCCTTATTTCCCTATTTTTCCAAACAATTTGCAGAGTATTGAAATTAATTGTCCTTTAAATGTTTGGTAGAATTCACATGTAAATCCATCTGGCCCTATAGATTTTTTTCTTAGGGAGTTGATTAATAATTTGTTCAATTTCACTTTTTCCAAAATGGGACTATTTAAGTAATTTATTTTCTTTTCTGTTAATCTGGCCAATCTATATTTTTTAAAGTATTCATCCATTTCACTTAGATTATCATATTCATTGGCATTCATCTGGGCAAAATAGCTCCTAATTATTACTCTAATTTCTTCTTCATTAGTGGAAAGTTCTCCCTTTTCATTTTTGATAATAACAATTTGATTTTCTTTAATTTTTTCCAATCACATTAACTAAAGGTTTATACATTTTGTTGTTTTTTTCATAAAACCAACTCTTAGTTTTGTTTATTAGATCAATTGTTTTCTTACTTTCAATTTTATTAATCTGCCCTTTCATTTTCAGAATTTCAAACTTGGTATTTAATCAGGGGTTTTAATTTATTCTTTTTCTAGCTTTTTAAATTGCATGCCCAATTCATTGGTTTTTTTCTTTCTCTATTTTATGCAAGTAAGCATCTAGAGATATAAAACTTCCTCTAAGAACTGCTTTGGTGCATCCCATAAATTTTGATATGTTGTCTCATTATTGTCATTCTCTTGGATGGAATTATTGACTATATCTATGATTTGTAGTTTCACCCATTCATTCTTTAGGATTAGATTATTTAGTTTCAAGTTAATTTTTGGTCTGTTTTTTCTTCGCCTTTTATTACATGTAATTTTATTGCAGCATGATATGGAAAAGACACAATTAATATTTCTGGCTTTCTGCATTTGATTTTGAGATTTTTATGCCCTAATACATGGTCACTTTTTTGTGTAGGTTCCATGTACCACTGAGAAAAAAAGTACATTCCTTTCTGTCTCCATTGAATTTTCTCCAAAGGTTTATCATAATTAACTTTTCTAAAATTCTATTTACTTGCTTGATTTCTTTTTTTTCCTTTTTTCTTTTTGCTGTTTTGCTGAGGCAATTGAGGTTAAGTGACTTGCCCAGGGTCACACAGCTAGGGAATATTAAGTGTCTGAGATCAGATTTGAACTCAGGTCCTCCTGACTTCAGGGCTGGTGCTCTATCCACTGTGCCACCTAGCTGCCCCCCTTCATTTCTTTCTTATTTATTTTGTACTTCAATTTATCTAGTTCTGAGAGAGCAAGGTTGTGATCCCCCATTAGTATAGTTTTGCTAATTCTTCTTGCAGCTATCTTACCTTCCCCTCTAGCAATTTGGATGCTATACCACTTAGTGCATATACACTTAATATTGATATTACTTCATTTTCTATGTTACCCTTTAGCAAAAGGTAGCTTCCTTCCTTATCTCTTTTAATTAGGTCTATTTTTGCTTTTGCTTGAACTGAGATTGGGATTACTACCCCTGATTTTTTTACTCCAGCTGAAGTATAATAGATTCTGCTCCAGTCTTTTACCCTTACTCTGTATATATAACTCTTATTTTAAATATATTTAATATGTGTTTCATATTGTAGGATCTTGACTTTTAATCTAGTCTGCTATATGCTTCCATTTTATTGGAGAATTCATCCCATTCATATTCACATTTAAAATTCCTAACTCTGTATTGCCTGCCATCTTATTTTCTCCAAGTTATACTTTTCTCTTTCATTTCCCATTTGCTTTCTTCCCATTGTTTTGATTTTTACCACTACCTCCCTCAAAGAGCCCTCCCCTTTTATAGCCCCTTCCCCTTTCTTATCCCTTTCCCCTTCTACTTCTGTTCTCCCTTCTATTAGCTTCTTCCTTTCCTTTTCCCTTTCCTTTCCTACTTCCCTGTAAAGTATGATAAATTTCTCTGTGAAGTTAAATGTGTCTGATATTTTCTTTTTGAACAAAATCTAATGAGAGTTAAGGTTTACACTATGCTCACTCTTTCCCTTCTTTCCCTCAATTGTAATAAGTCTTTTTTAACTCTTCATGAGCTGTATTTTATTCCATTTTACCTTCATTTTTTCTTCTTCCAGTATTATCCCCTTTTCACCTCTAATTTCTTTTTTATGCCATCACACTAAAATCAAACTGTGCCTATATCTTCTGTGTATACCCATAATAGAAATACACTTCTCAAGAACTAAACATATTATCTTCCTATATAAGGATGTAAATTTTTTAACTTTTAAAAGAAACAGTTTTTTTTCTTTCTTTATTATCTTTTTATGCTTCTCTTGAGTTCTGTATTTGAAGATCAAATTTATATTCAGCTCTGGTCTTTTCATCAGAAATAAATGAAATTCCTCTGTTTCATTGATTGTCTATCTTTTCTCCTGAAAGATAATGCTTAATTTTGCTATATAGTTGATTCTTGGCTGCAATTTAAGTTCCTTTGCCCTGTACAATATCATAGTTCAGGCCCTTTGATCCTTTAAAGTGGAAACTGATAGGTCTTGGGTAATCCTGATTGTGGCTTCTCAATATTAGATTTGTTTCTTTCTGGCTGCTTGCAATATTTTGTCCTTGATCAAATAATTCTAAAATTTAGCTATGATATTCCTTGGAACTTTCATTTTGGCATCTCTTTCAGGAGGTAATCTGTGAATTCTTTCATTGACAATTTTATTCTCTGGTTCTAGGATATCAGGGCAGTTTTCTTGATGATTTCCTGAAAAATGATGTCTAGACTCTTTTTTTTTCATCATAGTTTTCAGGTAGTTCAGTAATGTTTAGATAGTATCTCTTGGATCTATTTTCCATGTCAGTTATTTTTCCAATAAGGTATTTTACATTTTCTTCTACTTTTTCTTTTTTTTTTGGTTTTGTTTGACTGGTTTTTGATGTCTCATTGACTCACTCACTTCCATTTGTTCAATTCTAATTTTTAGTGAATTCTTTTTTTTTCAGTTAGCTTTTTTAAATCTCCTTTTGCATTTGTCCAATTGAATTTTTAAATGAATTGTTTTGCCCATTGGATTTTTTTCCATTTCACGAATTATGTTTTTCAATGAGTTGGTTTCTTTTTCCATTTCATCAGATCTATTTTGTAAGGAGTTATATGCTTTTTCCATTTTGCTAAATTTTTAAGGAGTTTTCTTCAGATGTATCTTCTAGATGCAAATTTCCTTTTTCAAACTCTCCTGAAAATTTCGCATTTCCTTTCCCCATTTTCCTTCTAATTCTCCTTTAAGAGCCTTTTTAAATTCTTCCAAGACAACCTTGTAAGATGGAGCCTAATTTATATCACCCTTTGGAGCTTCATCTGGAGATGTTTTGCCTTTAGTGTCCTCAGGGTTTGAGGTCTGTTCTTCTCTGTCTTCATAAAAGCTATCTATGTTCAGAGCTCTTATTGTTTTTGTTTTTTTTTTTCTCATTTAAGATTGAGATCTACTCTTCAGGCAAAGGGGAGATTGTCCTCTGCAAGTAACAGCACCTTCATCTTGCTCTGGGGTCAGTGCTGCTGGTGTTTATGATGCTTCTCGTATTTAAGGACATGGCCAAGTCCTGGGTTATTCTGGAGTTCAGGAGCTCATTATTTACCTTTAGTAGTTTCATTGAATGTCTCATAGTTAATCTGCTGATCCACTGTCTTCTGAATCAGGACAGTATAGCCAATGCTGTTGTATGTTGGCTAAAAGCTTCCTGGTAGATTCCCCTGGCTCTCAGATACCTCAGTGCCCTGTATTCCTGTACTGTACCTGTACTGGGCTACCTCCTCCCTCCTCTCCCCCTTCCCATGCCTGATTGAAACAGACCTTTTCTGAAGTTCTTTCCAAGTATCTTCCGATGGAAATTTGTTATACTCCAAAAATTTGTGGGTTCTGTCACTTCAAAACCAGTTCAGAAGCTTGATCAGGTGTGGCTCTGAGGGAACGCCAGAAGGAACTCAGATAAAGATCTGTCTACTCTCTGCCATCTTGGCTCCATCTAAGCCTCACTTTCTTACACTGATTGTATTTTCACTCATTCCTCATCTTACTTCTTGAGATGGAATGCTCCTTGCTCCCCATTGCCACTTTTTTTTATTAAAGCTTTGTAGTTGTATAACATACGTATGGGTAGTTCCCCAGCATTGATCTTTACAAAGCTTTCTTTTTTTTATAAAGCTTTTTATTTACAAAACATATGAGTGACCTTTCAACATTGACCTTTGCAAAAAAACTTTTTTTCCCAAGCTTTTCCTTTCCTTTCCCCCACCCCCCACCCCTAGATGACAGGTAATCTAATACATGCTAGATAGGATAAATTATATGACAAATACAATACATGTATACATATCTATACAGTTATCTTACTGCACAAGAAACATCAGATCTAGAAAGAGAAGAAAAAAACAACCTAAGAAGGAAAACAAAATGCATGGAAATATTCACAGAAAGCGTTAAAATGCTGTGTTGTGGTTCACTCTCAGTTCCCACAGGCCTCTCTCTGGATGTATATGACTATCTTCATCGCAGCACAACTGGTTTGAATCACTACAAAGCTTTCCATTACAAATTTTACCCCCAGTCCTCTCCCCTCCCCTAGATGGCAGGAAGTCCACTACATGTTAATAATGTTGAAATGCTTGAGAAGTTATGCAAGAAAAATCCTATCTACAAGAAAAAAAGAAAATCAGAGAAAGGCAACACAATGCAAGCAAATATTAATAGAGATCATGAAAATGTTACATTGTGGTCCATATTTCATTTCCCTCTCTCTGGGTGTATATGGCTTTCTTCCCTGAACAACTGGAACTGGTTTGAGACAATTCTTTGTTGCAGAGAGCCATGTCCATCAGAATTGATCATCATGTAATACTGTTGTTGCTGTGTATGATGATCTCCTGGTTCTGCTCGTTTCACTCAGCATCAGTTCATGCAAGTCTCTCCAGGCCTCTCTGAAATCGTCCTGCTGGTCATTTCTTACAGAGCAATAATATTCCATAACATTCATATACCATAATTTATTCAGCCACTCTGCAATTGATGGGCATCCCTTCAGTTTCCAGTTTCTAGCCACTACAAAAAGGGCTGCCACAAACATTCTTGCACATGTGGGTCCCTTTCCCTCCTCTAAGATCTCTTTGGGATATAAGCCCAGTAGAAACACTGCTGGGTCAAAGGGTATGCACAGTTTGATAACTTTTTGAGCGTAGCTCCAAATTGCTCTCCAGAATGGTTGGATCCCTTCACAATTCCACCAACAATGTATTAGTGTCCCAGTTTTCCCACATCCCCTCCAACATTCATCGTTATCTTTTCCTGTCATTTTAGCCAATCTGATAGGTGTGTAGTGGTACCTCAGAGTTGTCTTAATTTGCATTTCTCTGATCAATAGTGATTTGGAGCAATTTTTCATATGACTAGAGATGGTTTTAATTTCATCATCTTAAAATTGTCTGTTCATATCCCTTGACCACTTATCTATTGAAGAGTGGCTTGAATTCTTATATATGTGAGACATTTCTCTATATATTTTAGAAATGAGCCCTTTATCAGAACCATTAAATGTAAAGATGATTTCCCAGTTTATTACTTCCCTCCTAATCTTGTCCTTAATTTGTACAGAAACTTTTTAACTTAATATAATCAAAATTATCCATCTGGTGTTCAATTAGGAATTCCAGATCTTCTTTGGACATAAATTTATTCCATCTCCACAGGTCTGAGAGGTCAACTATACTACATTCCTCTAACTTGCTTACAAAATCACTCTTTATATCTAGATCTTGAACCCATTTAGATCTTATCTTGGTATGTGGTGTCCCATTGCCACTTTTAAGTTCTTTGTTTAAAATCATCATTCAGCAACCTCTACTCCTTTGAGATTCATCCACTCCATATCTATCCCTCAACAGACTTTGGACAAGTAGATCAGTATGTTGGGTTGCAATCTGCACCATTGGGAGGAATATCTATTTTAATGAAATCTGAGATTCCTCAAAGTACTTAAGAAAATGTTATATCCCCCAATAAAATCTAACTTTCTTGAGATCACAGAGACTGTTTTGCTCCTGTCTTTCCCTATCTCCTAGTACAGTGCCTTAAAATTGAGTTTGATTTTAGTAAATATTTGTTCATAGAGCTGATGCTTCTAAAAGTTATGTCCCTTGCTGAAACTCACATTGACAATAAGTGGAGCAAAGATTCTAGCTTGAGTTCTATGGGTCCAAATTTAGTACTCTTTTCACTACATCTTTAAATCTTCCTGGATTTCTTCTACACTCCTTTAGACCACTATATCTCATGTTTTCCAGGGAAAAGGTTAGTTTTTTTCTTTAAATATCTGCAGGGTGTGACTTTTCTTGGAACAAAGAGTCTTTATTACCATGAAACAATACAAAATGAAAACCAAGAAGAAAAAAGAAACATTCTCCATACTAAACTTATTTTAAAAAATAATCTGAAGGAAAGCTTGTCAATTGATTTTTACTGGTATTATGACTTGGCATTTCAGAGAGTGAAGAAGGTAAAAACAAAAATAGGAAGACAGTAGTTGATCGATGTATGTCGAACTTTTCTCTCAACATGTAAGCACCTGTAAGTCAGAAGCCATTTCTAATATGTGCTTCGGTGCCCAGAGGACTTGATACACATCTATTCAGCCACCCATTCTAGTAAGTAGTTTGCAAATTTCATTTGTCATATGTCAAGAAAATAATGGGGTGGATTCCACACCAGTTGAGAAGATATCAGGGTCATTAATTTAATAGTCAAGGCTCATATAATCCAATTGGGATAGGAGTTCAGAACCCCAGAATGGGTCAGAGAAAGTGGAAGACTGGAGTCTGGCTGAATATTGCATATTGCCTAATTACTGAATTGTGTGACCTCAGCAAAACTGAGATCTGTTTCATCTAAGACCATCCCTACTTGTTTTGATCTATATTTGGCCATTGGATCCAGATAGCTCTGGAGGGAAATGTGAGGCTGGTGACTTAGCACAGCCTCCCCTCACTTAAATCCAATACACTTGCTGTCATGGCATCAACTTCCTGATGTCATGGTCCCCCTTCAAATATGAAGGACAAAGAACATTGTCTAAGACTACCTAGCTCTTTTTAAATGCTGTTTAGAGGTTGCATTCTGTATGAGGTTCTAATGCTCTCTCCCTCTTCAAATTTCTTTGAATAATTTTGTATGCATAATATTATACATGTATTTACAAAATCACATATTTTTGTATATGTGTGTGTGTGTCCTAGCAGATATAGAGCAGTACTCTGATCCAGGAAAACCCAGCATTGGCGCATCCTGAGCCTGGTCAAGTCACTTAACTTCCAGGTCACATTCATTCTAAAACTGTAAATGCTGAGAAAATGCTGATTGGAGAATTTCCTCTATCAATGAAATCACAGATCTAATCCCTATTTCTTATTTTGAATGTCTATGTTATTCAATTGTTTCAGTAATGTCTGATGTCATGACCCATTTAGGGGTATTTTCTTAGTAAAGATACTGGGAGTGCTCTGCCATTTTCTTCTTCAGTTCATTATACAGGTGTACAACTGAGGCAAACAGGGTTAAGTGACTTGCTCAGAGTCCCATCATGAATTTATTTATTCATGCATATAGTATATCCCCATAGTAGAATGGAAGATCTTTGGGGGTCAGGGTTTGTTGACATATTTTTATAGCTTAGCAACATAATGCCTTGTCACTTAGTAGGCTCTTAAAAAATTCTGGAAAACTACCTACCATCAGAATCCCAGTAGTCTTATTAGCCATTATCTAAAATGATTGAATTGAATGGTGATGAGATTAATGTTGTCACCTTTTGTTGAGGTTCAGGCCTAGCTAATCTGAGATATTTAAAGAAAAAAAAAACTAAACTTTCCCCCGAAAAACATGAAAAAGGAAGTTTTAAAAGTATGTAGAAGAAAGCCAGGAAGTTTTGAAGGTATGGTGAAGAGTACTGGATTTGGACTCATAGGACCCAAGCAAGAACTAACTAATTACCTATGCGAATATCACAAAGGCACAACTTTTATAAACATCAATTCTATAAACAAATATTTATTAAAATCATACTCAGTTGTAAGGCTCCTTCTATATGAAAAGAAGCACATTAAAATACAAAAGGCACTAGATTTGCCGTTAGAAGACCTGGGGTCAAATACTGGATAAATCATATTTCTTTAAGCTTAAGTGTCTTTTTCTGTAAAATGACAGGTTTAGACTGGATGCCTTTTAAAAGTCTTTTTTACCTCTAAATGTTTGATCCTATGATTTGGTGAAAACAATATTCTGACAGATTGGCAAATAATACTAAGGGAATCCAAAGGAGGAAGACTTAGGGAGCTTAAGTCTCATAAGGAGAAAAGTAGAAGAGTGTGAATCAGGAACTTGTTGCAAGGGATCTAGAAGCTGATAAAGTAATCATGTTAGAAATCAAGGAACTGGAGGAATCATCCAATATAAGAATTCAGAGAGTAAAAAACTAAAAGCCATGAAATGTCACTTTTAGTAAAGTCACTTGGAGTGGGCTCTGGGGCTCTTGAATTGTCACCACTGGGCTAATTTCCTGCTCAGTATTTTCTTTGCTAGGCTTAAACATAATTCCTGCCCTTGTCTGTCCTCCTGTACAGCTGTAGGGCCCAAATGGGAACCCTAGCCAAGTGACTTACCCCACTTGCTATCTCAGATGACTCTTAACCTCCTTTACCTTGCTTATATTAGCCACTATTAGATTAGAAAGTAAGGAACCTGCTAATAATATACTGACATGAAGCCAGTGTGTGTGTATGGGGGGGGTACAAATGGAGAGGAAATATACCTTGTAAGAACTGACTTTCTTATGTCAATAGGACAGTGACAACTTGAGGGAAGCCTCTAGGAGAACAAGAGCTAAATCCAGCTGTCCATCAAAAAAGTTCTTAGGCCTTCATATGAATCCAAGTGGGATTTGGGAAGCTTCCTGATGAAAGGATTTAATTAAATAATTATTTTTTGCTGAGAAAATTGGGTAATGACTTGCCCAAGGTCACACAGCTGTGAAGTATTAAATGTCTGAGGTTGGATTTGAACTTGGGTCCTCCTGACTTCGGAGTCAGTGTCCTATCCACTGGGCCATCTAGCATTATTTAATGGGACACATGATCATTTTCAATATCCTTTTTGTTGTTAGGTCTTTGTTCCTGAAGAGCAGTAATGATCTCACAAGGTTAATAATTTGGGGAAGGATTACTTTTTTGCAAGGCAATTTGGGTTACACAGCTAGTAAGTGTAAAGTATCTGAGATTGGATTTGACTTTACTGTGCCATCCAGTTGCCCCTGGAAGGACTTTTAAAAAAATTACTTCTGTCCTGTGCATTTTCATTTATTATTTCTTGAAATCTATCTCTGAAAAACAAGATTTAAAATAATGGTTTTAAAGGAGTTCACTGATTCTTTGCCTCAGCCCATAGTATTTCAACATTCTAGTGCTTGAGACAAATACAAAAGATGTTTAAGCAAAGAGGAAACCTGACTTTCTCTGCTATATTAGCAGCTTCATCACTGAAGTCCATGACTCCTCCTCCTCCTTTTCTTTGTATTCTTTTTTCTAAGTCACTGAATTCTGACCCTATTGTATTATCCTTAAAAGGATACCAGCGTACACAGAGTAACTGAGGCATATAGCTACCTAGATATTCTTTATTTCAGAATTCATTTTTCTGTGCTTTTGGAGGAATCTGAGCTTTCAGCGTGAGAAGGACTTATTGATGGCTTAATTGCTTTGCATAAACTCGCTGCCAACCTTCTCTACTAATACTCTTTAGGGGAGAGCTTGTCAGCTTCAGTGCCTCTGGCCTAAGTGCCAACACATGCCAGCCCTGGAGACAAGTCATAACATTCGTCGAGAAGGTGAAGTTCATAGTTGATCTTTGTTTCCCCAAATTAATTTAAGATTAGTCTGCAGCAATTACATATGACAGTATGGTATAGGATAACAGAGCTGAGCAGATTAGAAGGAATATGAGCAGCTGTTTATATATATATATATATGCACATATATATATATATATATATATATATTTAGGGGCTCTGGAAAGTCCCCTTCTTCATTCATACATGATTACTCACATATACTACATAATTACAAAATATACATATGCACACACAAGACCCGTTACCCCATTGTGTATTCATATTTTGTGTGACAGTATGGCAGTGGAAGGAGTGATGGCTTAAGAAGACCAGTTGGTCTTATTTTTAATTAGCTGTGCAATCCCAAATGAATTGTTCAGTTTATTTGAGCTACAATTTCCTCATTGGTGACTTAACTAAAACCCCACCTTCTAGAGGAAACCTTTCATAATCCCTCCCCTCCCTTTATTAATTATTTCTTATCACTCTTAATATATAATTATAAAAATCTTAGGGAATTATGGGAATGAAATACATACATACATATATATATAATCTATATCTACACACATATATGTAAATGTATATATACATACATATTTATAAAATCTATATCTACACACATATATGTAAATGTATATATACATATATATATATATTTTTTTTTTAAAGAAAATCAATCAACTAATGATCAGTATGGCACTGTTTGGAAATGGTGCTAATTGAAATGTTTAAAGGAAAGGAAAAGTCTTTTCTTTACCTCTTGCCCCTGGTAATTGACTGATAACAGCCTTGGTGAATTTGAGATTATTTTGATTTCTCTGTGCAAGAAGAATAGGGGTTAGACCTAAGGAAGTCCCAGGCCTTAGGAGGACAGACACACCTTTGTATTTCCCCACTTTTGTCTCTCTTACTCTTTTGAGTCATGGGAAGAGCTAAATATTCAGTATCCCGAATCTGCTCATTTACTTAAATAATACAGGGCATGGAATAATGCAAAATTTTGAAGAGAAGGAGTCAAGACCTGTGAGAGAAGGTAAATAGGTTAATAGTGCTGACATATGTGTACCTGTTTTCCCTGGATGACAGTTCAGGACTGGGGATCTGATCAAGTGGTGACTTGTAGGGGCACATTTATACACAGTTGCCATAGAAGTAGAGATGTAATAGGGACTATGAGCCCTTAGGCAGGATCAAGAGAAGCTGAGATAGCAGAATAGCAACATTATGAGGCAGCGCTTTCTGGAGCAACTGAGACAACTGAGAGAGTGTGAAAGATGAAAACTTCTTCCTCTCTGCAGTCCTACAAGGATGAAGTTTGAGTCCAATCATCAAAAATGCACCTTTTTTAACCTCCTAGTTTGAGACAATTTTATGGGCTTGTTTTGGGGCTCCTTGGGTTTCTTGTCTTCACACACACTGGGAAGGTTTGAAGTGCCAATAGATCACAGAGCTCCCTAGATAATGAAGTGAGGGTTTTTTTTTTTTTTTTTGGTAGGAGGGATACTCACAAACCAAAGGACATTAGGTGCCTAGGTCTGCTGGGACCCCAAGGAAAATTGTGCATCCTTCTGTGATCCCAGAGGGAACAGGGAACTTTTCCCCCTCAAGCTAATAAAGTCGGGTGAGTTTTTATAGGGTTCTTATCTAGGTATCTAGCAGAACTAGGCTTTGAAGGTGTGGAGTGTGGAAAGGCAGCAAGGAGCTTGGATCTGGTCACAGATGCCGATTGTAGAGAAGGAGCAGAAAGTTTTCACCTGGGACTGAAACTGATTCTTGCTAGAGGTGGGATGGGATGGAGAAAAAACTCTGGCAGAATTGGTGGCTCAATATTCAGACTTCTCATCAGTGGCAAAGAGGATTTTTATAAAGCCATTACTGCTGGTTGTATTCTGACAGTGACTCTGCTTTTCTGTCAGGGCTTTTTAAAAACTTCTCCAGGTTTTCTTTGTTTAACATACCTAGGAGGCTGCTATATCCCTGTAGAGAGATGGGCATATGGCCTTCTTGGTATGTGTCTTAACTTGTTTGATTGCAATTCTTTTGCTTCATTGATAATGAGTAAATCATCTATATAGTTAATCATTGATTGATTTAGTTGACTCCTTTTACTATGCTTAGGGCAGCTAGGTGGTGCAGTGGATAGAGTGTGGAGCCTGGAATCAGTGAGACCTGAATTAAAACATAGCCTCAGACACTCACCATATTTATGACCCTGGGCAAGTCACTTCACCCTGTTTGCCTCAGTTTCCTCATTTGTAAAATGAGCTGCAGAAGGAAACAATAAATCATTTCAGTATATTTTCCAAGTAAACACCGAATAAGGTCTTGAAGAGTGATGACAACAACAAATGAAGTAAGGGAGACCTGTAGGTCTAGGTTAATTCAGGAGACTAAAGGAATCAATCTACACTCTTCACAGCCCTAGATTAAAACTTCGATATTGCCATAGTGAAAGGGAGTGGAATTAAGGTAGAAAAACCCAGCTTTCTGAGAAGCTTAGGGAGCTTAGCATTTCTTGAGAGTCCCTTCCAGATGTTGGGTATAACTTATAGCCTCTTAGCCAAACGAGGGTTGAGCTGAATAAGGAATTGCTGAATAAGGTTAGACAAGGCCTGCAGAGTGTCCTCTCCATTAAACCAAGGAAGATTCCTTGATATCTGAATTCCTTTCGTCCGGTATCTCCTTTCATGTACCTCTCCGAGGAGAGAGCAGTCATTTTTTTCCCCTTTTGACAAAGGCCAAGTATGGGATAATAAAGCTATTCTGATAAAGTCCAAGCTACTGTTTTCCTATAACATGGGTTCAGAGACTCTGATCATTTCCCAATATTGGCATAACTGCCTGATCAAGACATAACAATTGGTAAGCATATAATACTGTATGAACTTTAGCTGTTCCCACTTCCTCTTTCCCCACCTATATTTCCTTGATCCAGGAAAACACTGGGGAAAAAAAAATATCCCTTCTACTAATGCAGATCATAACTCTTCTGAGACTTATAGCCATAAAAGTTGCTTGGGGAATTGAGAGATTAAATAACTTGGCCACGGCCATACAACCATTGTGGTAGAGGCAGGACAAGAAACCAGTTCTTGATTTTAATACTGACCTTTTACATATTTTGCCTTTCACATAATCTAGGTCCAGGGGCAGAGCAGGGTGAGAAGACAGAGAGAGGAGAGACAGAAGGAGGAGAGACAGAGGCAGGAAAGACAGAAGGAGAGACAGAAGGAGGAGAGACTTTAGGAGGAGAGACAGAGACACACGCAGACACACACAGAAATCCACATAGAGAGAGACACACACACACAGAGCCCAATACATCCCGAGAGAGACAGACACACAGACACACACACAGACACAGAAGGAGACAGATTCAGAAAGAGACAGACAGATAAAGAAAGAGACAAAGAGAAAAATAGAAAATATACTTTTAGTGGTTTAGATTATAAATCGGGGAAACTGTCCTAACCAAAAAGAACCCTTTAATTGCCAAATTAGTGTCTCTCTGTTAGCTTTTCACTGCCAAGAAAAAAAAGTCAAAGGCAATAGTCCAGCAGCCTTCCTGACAGTAAAATTTTAGAGCTGGAAGATACTTTATCGAGATCATCTAGCTATATTTTATTTGATTTTTTGGTAGAATTTTTAAAAAGAACATAGCGTCTCTGCTTTTAGTCATAGTTATATCAGAAACAAACCATTAATAATATTAAAATATGTATTATTATAAGCAGCTAGATGGAACAATGGATAGAATGCTGGTCCTGGAGTTACCAAGACTAGAGTTCAAATCCAATCTCAGATACTTCCTAGCTATGTGACTCTGGGCAAGTTATTTAATCTCTATCTCAGTTTACTCAACTGTAAAAAATGGGAGTAATTGTACTTATTTCATGAGGTTATGGTGAGGATCACATGAGATAATATTTATAATGTACCTAGCACATAGTAGTTGTTTAATCATGCTTATTACCTTCCCTCTCCCTTTGATTTCTTATTAGTGATATTAAATAGATTCAAATTTACTTTTGGAAACTCTGTCATGGTTGTTTCATAATCAGGTTGTAAAAAATTATAGCGCATTCGGATTTTTCCTTGGAATCTGTATGTACTTGTAGGAGAGTCTAAATAATATTAGACTTTTGGGATACTAATTGTTTTCCCTGTAACCCCTTAGTAAATGCATAATTATGAATGTTATTTAAGATTGGTTATTGATAGGACTAATACTAATAGTTTTGGAGGCAAATACAGCTGTTGGGATTGTAAGATGATGACCTCAGAGACTCCCCTCTGAGCCTTATGGGCACCTCTAAAACCCTGCAGGAAAGTTAAAGCTAGTCAATCTCTATGTATACAATTAATCTGTGAGAGGAGGAATTGGAATGAGGATATCTATGAGTTTATATGAACTTCTGAGGTACAGTGTATAAAGGGTCAACCTTGAAGTTAAGATCTAGTTTGTCTAACCTTTCATTCATATTGGGATGTATGACCCTGGGCAAATCACTTAATCTCTTAGTAGTCCCAGGTAATTTTCTAAAACTATAAATTATGAACAAGTTGTTAATGTGCCAAGATTTCTTAAAATTAAACAGTATAGCTTGTTAATAAACATTTCTAAAAGATTAAAAACTGAATTATTAAATTTGATTTATTAATGGGTATTAAGAGTTATGACTTGGAATCAGGAATTGTTGAGTTTGAATCCTGCCTCAGACACTAATTAGCTGTGTGTTACTGGGTAAAGTCATTTAACTTCTTTCTGGCACAGTATACTTATTTGTGTAATTATTAGTATTAATGTGAACATCAGATGAGACATTCTAAATGTGTGTGTGTGGTGTTCAGTCCAATTCTTTGTGACTCCATTTGGGGGTTTCTTGAAAGAGATACTGGAGTAGCATGCCATTTTATAGCTCATTTTACGGATGAGGAAACCGAGACAAACAGGACTAAGTGACTTGCTCAGCAATATTCAGTTACTAAGGGTCTGAGGCTGGATTTTAACTCAGGTCTTCCTGATTCCAGGGCCAACATTTTACCTACTGTTCCACATATCTGCCTATATATGCATGAATGTATGTATATCTACCTATATACAAAAAGATTTCAGTCTATATATGTGGGTGTGTATATACACATACATATATAAATATATCTTTACACATATCAGTTTTATATCAATGTTATTTTTATTATTTATTATTATATTATATTGTCTATATAAATTATATATATAAATAATATATATATAAAAATATATATTATTATAATTATTTATTTTTAAGTGATTTAGTAATCTGAGGAAAATTTATACTTTTAATGTGAGTTACAGGAATTCCTTCTCTTTCAGAACCTAGTAGATATTCCTCCTGTTATATGAGGCTTCTCCTGATCCCCCATATCATTAAAATGCTCTCTTTTAAATTACTTCATTATATACATACACACACACACATATATATATGTATACATATATATATATATATATATATATATATATATATATATATATATATAAAACATTTATTTAACTGAGTGCATGCCATGTCTTCTCTCTCCACCCCAATAGAATGTAAGCTCCTTGAAGTCAGGGGCCGATTCATTCTTGTCTTTACATTTACAATTCCAAACATAACTCTTAGTAAATGGTTGTTGAATTATAAGGTTTTTTTTCACTGTTTAGAAGAACTGAAAAGTTTTATTGAGTACCCAGTCCATGCCAAACACTCAGTAAATATTATATTAGAATGATAAGATCAGTCAGGTTGAAGCCAAGTTGTTAAGTCATGTTTAGATTTTGTTGGGTTTTTACATGTCTTGGAAAACTGAATATCATTGGCTAGAAACAGTTTGGAAGGAACCAAGGCAGCTTTGGAAGACTGAATGGTTTCTCTCCTCATTAGGACATTTCAGGGAACTCTGCTTTTGGAGTGGTATCCTAGAGCTCTAGGGACAAATACAGTTGAGAAAACAGGGTATAGTTTGAGTCCTTGAGTTGGTTCATAGCAGGGTCTCATAGCTTGGGATCTCTGAATTTGTTTTTTAAGAACTTTTGAAAAGTGTACTTAAATATAATTGTTTCTTCTATAATCCTATTTATTTTGATTTATGCACTTAAAAGCATTATTCTGAAAAACAAGTTAAAAACTCCTCATTTACAGTATTTTGGTGTTTTCCCCAAGTGAGATGGCTCATGGTTTTATTTTGCTTTTTGTTGTTTTGGCTGGATTTGCTTAGGAACCAAATATGCATGTGCTTGAAATATGTTTTTTGTTTTATTTTAGAGCTTTTTTTCTATCTCACTAGAGCTTGCTCCTCTCATTTGGAGTCTCGTAATCGATCTCTTAATTTTGCCTCATTCTTCTGCTTTTTGCTTTCCAGAGTTAAGATAATTATATGATAAAGAAATGTGCTAAAGTATTTATGATTGATTGTTCTTTTCAATATTCTAAAGGAAACTTTTTGGACAGCATAGATAAATCATAATGGATTGTTAATATTGAGTTATCATTATAATTAATAATAAAAGTACTTGCATTTAGAATAGAGCTTTGAGGTTTACAAATGCTTTATGTATGTTATGACATTTGAACCTCACAATAACTTGTTCAGAGTCACACAGCTAGTAAGTGAATAAGGCACTATTCAAATGCAGATCTTTCTCACTCTTTGCTAGCACAGTGTCTGGCATATAGTGCTTAATATTTATTGACTTGTTTACCTAGTTGTGCTCATTTTACCAGGATTCACTTTATACAAGTATTTCCATATTTGTCAAAATCTGTCATATCATATCTGATGTAATAATACTCTATTATGTTTATATAACACCTTTCCTTTTTAATACTAATGCCTTTCCTCTGTTAATTATTTTCTATTATGCTGTATATAGCTTCCTTTATATATATTTGTTTACATGTTTTCTTCCCTATGAGATAATGTATTCCTTGAGGGCAGTAACTATCTTTTGCCTGTTTTTTGTTGTTGTTGTTGTTTTGTTTTGTTTTTGTATCCCCAGTGCTTAGCACAATATCTGGCAATAGTAGGCATTTAATAAATATTTATTTATTTATTGATACAATGTGAATTCTCTCACTTGTTGACCTTATCAATATTCATGGATTATTTTATTGCTATACAGGTGACTTTCAGATCTTTACATCCAGTTCTAGATCTTCTTCTGAGCTTGCATTATCAACTACTTGATATTTCTCCCTGTATGACAGATTTAGAAATGAAATCCTGAGATCATGTAATTTAATCTTTACATTTTACAGATAAAGAAAGTGAGAGTGAATGACAGAAAAGTGGGATTTGTAATTGATTCCTAAAACTTCAAGACCAGATCCTTTCTCCATAAGCATCTCAAACTGAATATATCCAAAGTAGAATGTCATTTTCCCTTCTAAATCAACCCCCTTTTTTGAATTTTTCTCTTTCTGCTGCTGGTATCATGACCCTTTTAATCAACAGGTTTACTATCTTTGTGTCTGCCTTAACTTTCCCCTATTTTCCTCAATCAATCAGTATTTGTTTATTTTAAAACTTTGATTCCAGGTCTGGTGCTTTATTGACCATACCATTTAGCTGCCATTTATTGGGTCTGATTGTAGCTAAATCAAGGAGGAACAAGTTCCATATTCCATTCCAACTAGTTGGAAATGTTGTTCAATCATTTTTCAATTATGTCTGATTCTTCATGACTCCACTTGGGGTTTTCTTAGCAAAGATACTAAAGTGCTTTGCTTTCTCTAACTTATTTTACAGATAAGGAACCTGAGACAAACAAGGTCAAATGATTTGCCCAGGCTCACACAGATAGAAAGTCTCTGAAGCCACATTTCAAACATACGAGATGTTGATAATTGCAGATTTTGGCAAAGGTAGCTAAGCTTCTTATATGAATAATTTTAGTTTGCAATGCTTTTAGTCCTCTAGATCCTATTTCTGGCATTGCTAGGGAAGAGAATACATTAATACTTTTATCAAGGTTATTAAACTCAAAATATTAACTATAGGCTAAATGAGAGAAGTTTATTTGTTTATTAGTTGTGTTTTATCTGTCTTAGATTCTAATGCCAATTCAATCTATTTAAGCACATACTGAATTATCTAATCCAGTTTGAATTTGGCTCTTTATTCGATGTTTTTATCAGTGGTTTGGAGGAAGATATAGAAAGCTTGCTCATTAAAATCTTTATGTGAATGACACAAACCTGGAAAGGCTAGTGTGTTAAATTGGATGGTAAAGTCAGGATTCCAAAAGATCTCAACAAGTTAGAATGATTGGCTGAAACTAGTTAAATGAAATTTAATAGGGATAAATGCTAAATCCTATTCTTAGATTTAAAAAAAAAAATCAATTGCATATGAGCTGCCTAGGGAAAGCTAGCTTCCAAGTGATTTCTACATAAAAGACTTAGGGATTTCATTTGACCACAAACTACATATTAGTATGATGCATCTGCCAAAAAATAAAGTTGATGTAATCTTACCTTGTAATAATAAAAAGTATGACGCATAGGGTGGGGAAAATGAGAAACAATAAATAAAGAGCACCAAGAGTATATTTTATAGAATGAGAAAGGATAGGAATGTTGCAGTTTTCCTTGGTGGAAGGATAAATTTATGGACCCATTAAAGTAGAAACATCTTAAACTTTTTTCTTTATATTTAGTTCCTTGTTACCTGCCATCTGTTGGGAGTGTCCAAATGGATAGAGAGTTGTAGTGGGTAGAATGTTGGACTTAGGATCATAAAATATGAATTCAAATCCTGCCTAAGATACTTGTGATCTGGTTGACCCTGGGCAAATCATAACCTTTTTTTTAATCTAAGTTTCCTCCTCTATAAGGGAGGTACCTACGAGGGTTGTGAAACACAAATGAGTTAATACATGTATAGCTCTTTTAAAACCTTAATGCACTCTATAAATTCTGGCTATTATTATTGCATCAATTAACCTCTTAAAATCAACATATCTAAAATAGAATTTGATGCCTTTCTCCTTCAACATTCATTAATACATATAGTTTCTTTCTTTTTTTTTGTTGAGATCATCATTGCCATCCTTCCCATCCCTTTCATGTATAACTCTGTAGTCATCATTGATCCTTTTTTCTCCTTCACTTCAATGAGCTAGGTGTCTCAGTGCATAGACAATTGAGGAGACACTATCTGCATGAATTTGCTTATATCTCTTTTCTTCAATTTTCCCATCTGAATAAAGGGGATTTATAATAACCTGGTTTGTTGTGAGAATCATGTGAGCTATTAATTGCAGAGTGCTTGAAGTATTTGATGTAGGGTACTTAGAGCTTGTTCAGATATCAAAGATGCCGCGGTTATCCCACTACATCTTGGGCCAGTGCTTGACTTTTGTCTTGCCATTGGACTGTGACAACTCTGGAAGAAAGAATGAGGCTGATGACTTTGAGTAGCTCTGCCTCACTTAAATCCAATTCACACACAAGTCAAGACATCACCTCATGATGTAACTGTCCTCTTTGAAAATGAAGGATGAACAATAACAACAATCTTTGTTGTCTTCCTTTATTATAAAGAAAGCTTTTTGAGGGTAGGACCTCCTATTTTTGCATTTGTTTTTCTTGTACTTTTTGCTTGGCAAAAATATTAATAACAGCATCTTATTCTTTTATTTTTTGTCAGTTACTATCCTCATTGGGGGCAGCTCATGCTGTAGGGGATAGAACACGGCCAGGAAGACTTCAAATCCTGTTTCAGACAGACTTATTATCTGTGTGACACCAAACAATTCATGTAACCCTGTTTGCCTCTATTTCCTCATCTGTAAAATGATTTGGAGAAGAAAATCACAAATCTCTTCAATATCTTTCCCAAGAAGACCCCCAAAGAGGTCACAAAGACTTGGAAACAACTGAAAAAAATTACTCAACAACAACAAAACTACTCTTATTTAAACTTCATATCACTTTTTGCTTGGACTTTTATGATAGTCCAATATGATAGATATTTTAGATCACATGATTATAGTTTTGATAGCCAGAGGAAATTGTAGTGGTCATTTAATCCATCATCTTCACTTTACAGATTAAGAAACTGAGACCTAGGAAGACTAGCATCAGGGTGGTGTTTGAACTCAGGTCCCCTGACTTTGGAATCAGTGCTTTTTCTTTTGTAGGGACCTTTTTTCTCTGTCTTTACTCTCCAGCAAATTCTCTGCACAGATGCCAAAATCATTTTCCTAAGGCCCAGATTTCATCTTGCTCAGATATCTTCATTAGATTTTTAATGACTCTAGAATAAAATAAAAACTCCTCCTTCTGGCATGCAAAACACTGTAGTCTGGCTTCACTCTATCTTTCCAGGTTAATTATTATTACTCTGCTTCACATTCTCTGTATTGCGGCCAAGCAGGACTATTTCCTAAACTTGCCATCCCCTCTCCCATGTAGTGAGAAAAAGTGTTATATTTGGAGTCAGAGCCCTTGGGTTCAGATCCTGTCTCTGTTATCTAGGTTCATTTAACCTTTCTGGCTCTCAGTTTCCTTAAATTTAAAATGAGAGCATTAATGTAGGTGACTTTTCAAATTCTTTCCAGTTCTAAATTCATCATCCTCTGATCTCTGTGTTTTCACAGAGCACTGATGTTCCTTGTACCAGAAATGCATTCCATCCCTGTAGTAGATAGAAAGCTGACTTCAGAGCCCAATTCAAATCCCTCCTCAGACACATACTAGCTGTGTGGTCCTGGGCACTTAACCTCTCCAGTATTTTGGCAGAGAAGGGACCCACCTGCATTGGTAAAAGGAGTGTTTTTAATTTAATTTTATTTTTAAAAGTATTTTATTTTTCCAAATACATGCAAAGATAACTTTCAATATTCACCTTTGCAAGACCTTGTGTTCTAAAATTTGCTTTACCAAGAATTCAATATGACAATAAAATCATGAGTCCAGTTCCTATCACTATTCAGAGTTCAGTCTCAAATACTACATTCTGGGGGAAGCCTCATTGCCTCTCTTCTCTTCCCCTTCTTAGATTATTTTACCTCAAACCATAATACCCTGTGTGTGCGTACTAGTTCCAGTAGAATGTAAATGTTTTGGGGATGGAGAATATTTCATTTTTTTTGTATCCCTAGGAGCCTTCTTGTTTTTCCAGTAG
Organism: Myrmecobius fasciatus; assembly: GCA_023553655.1. Taxonomy (NCBI): domain Eukaryota; kingdom Metazoa; phylum Chordata; class Mammalia; order Dasyuromorphia; family Myrmecobiidae; genus Myrmecobius; species Myrmecobius fasciatus. Next base: position 198,903 of record JAJPUD010002019.1, on the reverse strand, counting down.
AGTGTCTTCCATATGGCAAGTGCTTAATTAAATTGAAATTAAAATCTAAGAGAAGGATAGTAATGATTCCATTATTCTTCAAAGCTTTAAAAATTGTGTTCATTATTATATGTTGAAAGAAAAAAGAAGGTTCTACATAACAGGGATTTGCAGTTACATGAAAAACCTTTCACAATGCATATTCTATTTGGTGTTCTTAAATTCAGCATAAGGGCAGCTAGGTGATATAGTAGTATGGAATCAGGAAGACCTGAGTTCAAATCCAGCATCAGACACTAGCTTTGTGATCCTGGGCAAATCACTTAATCTTTTTGCCTCAGTTTCCTCATCTGTAAATTGATCTAGAGAAGGAAAGGGAAAGCAGTCCACTATCTTTACCAAGAATATCCTAAATGGGGTCATGAAGAGTTGGACATGACTGAAATGAATAAGCCACTTCTACTACAACAAAATTCAGAATAAATATAAGATAAAAATATATCTTGAGTATCATGTTCATTTTGGGCCATGATGTTTGAAAGAGGACATCCACAATTGTAATATATCAAGGGAACAATGAGGGAACTAGAAAAGCATTTGAAAAGCATTTCACAAAAACAATGATTAAAGGAGATGAGGTTGTTTAACCTGGAAAAGAGAAGATTTGGGGATGAAAAATCGACTGAATATTTGATGAGCTGTGAAAATAATGCCTTCGATTTTATAGCATTTAGAATTTACAAAACTGTTTTTCATAATTCTCTATCGAGCTTTATAACAACTCTGTGAGTTTGGCACAGCAAGCATTATCCCTACCATATAGTTTAGGAAACACAGCCAGAGAAGTTTTAACTCCTGTAAGGTCAAGGGGGTACATAAATTGAAAGTAGCAGAGCCCACATCCCAGACCAGTACTTGTTCCCATTACATCATATTTTTGTTATGCAGAGGAGATTAAACCTAGTCTGTGTTAGCTCCAAGTGGCAGAACTAGGAGAATTATATGAAAGCTACAGACAGATTTTAATTTAGTTTAATTTAAAGAAGAGCTTCCCAATAATAGGTCTGCTCAAAAGTAGAATGCCTCTTTAGGAAGTAGTCTCTTATCACTAGCAATGTGTAAACAGGGGAGAGGCTGTATAGAATGCAAGAACTGTTATATGGTAAAGGGGATCCCTTCATTGTATGGAAAGTTGTACTACAGCAATTTTTATGCCACCCCGGATATATATGTATATAAAATAGGTATACAAATTAAAAAAAATTGCTGATAATGAAATTGTAGTTTTGCAACTCCTACATTCAGTTATAAGATATAGGGTTGAGAACCACAGTTTAAGAAGCTAAGGATTAGAGCATTTGAAAGGCTCCCTCATTCCAGTGCTAAGATGTTAGGATTCAGTCCTCTTCCCATCACCTAAAAAGGCATCCTTCATCTCCACTGATCTTTCCTACTTGGGCTTAATTCAGGCCTATGTTGTCTTCCCTTCTTGTCCTCTTATTTCACTCCTATTTCAGTTGTTATCCTATTTAATTGGTTTGATGTATCTTAAGGACATTTCACTGATGATTCAAAACACACTAATTTGGAACTTTGCAAATTATAATTGTGGTTATAGTTATAACAGGGGCTAGGCTTGGGTTTATCATTGTACTCTTATTGGAAGAGGAAAATGGTTGCTAAATAAAGTGAGGATATAAACAAGACTTACACTTTATTTAAAATTAAAATAAGCTAAATAGTATAGTGGATAGAGTACCTCATCTGAAGACCTGATATTTACTATTTTTTATTTATTGTATAGTAAATATATTACTGTATTTACTAGCCTCAGATATTTACTATATGACCCTGAGCAAGGCACTTAAATTTCTGTTTACCTCAGTTTCCTCATCTGTAAAATAGGGAGAATAGCATCTATTTCCCAGGGTTGTTGTGAGCATCAAATGATATAATAATTGTAAAATACAATGCCTGCACATAAGTGTTACATCTTAGTTATAATGATGATGGTGGTAATGAAATGTTTAAATTAAGAGAATAAATTTGTTTTGAACACGTTTAAAACATAGCTATATACTAATTAAAGTAGCTTCTAGTTTGTCTTTCCTAGAAAATACTTTAAGGTCTTAAATCAATATCTAAATGAAATGCAGTTTAAAAAAAGTAATTAAGCAGCTATTATGGTTGCCTCAGTTCTTCATCTGTAAAATGAGCTGGAGAAGCAAATAGCATACCACTGCAGTGTTTTTGCCAAAAAACAAAACAAAACAAAACAAAAAACCAAAACCAAATGAGGTCACATAGAGTTGGGCATGGAATAATAAAACGACTCAACAAGGATCTGTGTCAGGGGCTTGAAACACAAAAATGAAATCAGATACAAGTCCCTGCATTCACATAACTCAGAGTCTATTGAAGGGGACAAGGAATTTCCCTCAAAGAGATATATTATAAGACAGAATACAACAAATGTAAATGGCATGAGAAATCTGAGGAGTCAAAATTCACTTTTTTCCTATCTCCTATGAATGTATGTGCATGGATATGTGTGTGCAAATATAAAAACAAAAAGAAGGGCATATTCAAAGGTGGAAAATTATAAACCAAGGAAAAAAGAAGAGGTAAATATCCTGAAGTAGGTCAAAAGGAATAAAGGAATGAGCCAAACATCTCATCCCTCAAGTCCCTTGCTTCCTTTTAAAGCCTCTTCCTTCTGCACTTGATTTTTTTCTCCATTGTCAAGCATCATCTCAGAAAATCAAAGTTAAGCAATTTTCTCAATATTTTAGAAACAGAAGGTATATTAGAGTAGTCTTTTGGGGAGTCTGCTGAACTTTTAAAGGGTTTATCAAATTCTTTACTGGAAAAAATTCTCTTCCCAACAAAATCTAATTTTTTTTTGCTCTCTGAGAAGCAGACATTGAAGAAAAATCTGGCATCCCAACCTGATAATGAGTATATTTTCATATAAATCAGCTTGTTACTTGTACTTTTGTCAGCTGAAAATGATTCATAAGATGCTTTAAAATTTTAATGATTCTTTAGAAGTCTAGCTATGGGAAATTATCAAGAGATAATCCTTCCTTACTCCCTTGTGAATGCTTCCCTCAGTAACCATAGAAATAGCCAAACTAGCCTGGTTTATGTTTATAAAAAGCCTTAAACTCTGTTTACTTCTGTCAGCATGGGAATGAAATACACAAACCTTCCTGAAAAAAAAAGCTGCATGAGCCACATTGCTGGAAAATGTCCATGCTGAAAGTAAACAGAACTGAAGTAAGCTGAACCAGACCCATAGCATTGCCAGTGATGTTTGTAGAAGAGAGAAGAAATAACTTATTTGTAGTTAGGTGTAAAGGCCATGTAATGAGTCACTTAGAAGTCACATCTTGACCTCGCATCATTAACCCCAATGAATATTTCATGTGGCAAATGAGAATACTGTATTTTGGCCAGTATCCCTTTAATAAAGACAGAAAAAGGTAAAGACAGTCTGCCTCTCCTTCCAGATACTTTTAACAAAAATGCACAAAACTAAGCACTATGGATATCAAATCAAATAACATTTATTGAGTGTCAATGAAAGAACCTTCTCTAGATTTGGAGAGTAAGAAATTAGATTAAAACTGAGTTCTGTCATTTACCAACTATGTAGCATTGTGAAATTCACTATTTCTTGACTTCTGCTTATTTACCTGTAAGATGAGGCCATTTTGAATAGAAGACTTTCTGAAGAATTTTTCAGCTCAAAAGCTTTAAATCTATGGCACAGACATATTGGCAATGGATCATTTTGTGTTCATTCTGTATAATTAATAATTATAGTTAGAACAATCCCATTTGTGACCATAATCTGGACCAAAATAGAAATATATTCCTTATTTTCCCTCTATGGTCCCTATAATTTCATTAGGCAACAGAGAGTAAGATTGTATCTGACTCCATGGTGAATAAATGCAGAGAATATGCCTGCATATAAATGCAAAGCTAACTGGAGGACAGATTGGATAGACCATTGAACATGGAGCTAGGATGACTTGAATTCAAGTCCAATCTTAGATACCAGTTTTATGACTCTAGGCAAATCATTTAATCTTTATGCCTAATTTTTTTGTTTTTAATCTATAATATGGGAGTAATCATAGAGCCTCTCTCCTCAAATTGTTGTGAGGCTAAAATAAGATAATCTTAATAAAGTGCTTTGCAAATCTTAAAGCACTATATTTCACCCAATGTTTGACTATTTTTCAGTTCTGTCCACCTTATTGTGACCCATTTGAGATCTTTTTGCTAAAGATACTAAAGTGATTTATCATTTCCTTCTCCAGTTCATTTTAGAGATGAAAGAACTGAAGCAAAATTAAATGACTTGACCAATGTCACACAGCTACTGTCTAAGGCCAGAATTGAACTCACTATAGCACTATATAAAATTCACTAATGCATCATATAAGTTATAATCACTATTACAGTTTTGCATACATTTTACTCCTGGTTTTACATTAAACATGCCTTTCTTTTGAAATCCTGATTCTAATTAAGAAGGAGTAATAGTTTAATGAAAAGAGCCCTGGATTTGAATTTGGAAGTATCTAGTAGTCCATGTGAAAATTGATGAGTCACTATTAGTGATAAAAGTAAATGACAGAGTATTTTGGACTTTTGATTAACATTAGCTGCCCTAAGTATATAGGTAGGCCCATGGTTACATACCAGAATGATTAAAAAACATTTAATAACAAGAAGTATATGATATGGAGAAACAATATGATATAGTCAAAGGAATATTGAATGAAGAGTCAGAAGCCCTAGTTCCTTTATTTATTTATTCATTTGTATAGCACCTATTGGATGGAAGGTACTCTACTACATGTCAGGGAGACAATGATATAGATAACAAAGGCTTTGCTTTTAAAGATCTTATAGTGCAATGAGATGGAAAGGCATGAATACAAATAACTGATACAGTATATCATCAATGACGAAGTTTTGAGAAATTTTCAGGAGAAACTTTCAAGAAAGAGGGTGTTGGTGGGTAGGGAAGGCTTCATAGAAGAAGAAATTTGTAAGTTAGCATTTGAAAACAAGGAAGAAGGACTTTAATAACTGACCATGATACGGGGGGATATCACATACATGGAGGGGTATTATGAATAAAAGCACAGGAATGGCAGAAGGAAGGATGAAATCAGGGACTGATTCCATTTTGGATAAAATATAGAGTATGTGGATAGAAGTAAGATGTAGATGAAGCTAGAAAGCTAGGTTGCATCCACCTTTGTTGGAAGACTCAGGAATTCATAATTTTAAAATATGTTATCTGGGGCCTCCTGCTACATTTGGGAATGCTAGATGTACCCCAGGTTTTGGATATTCTTTATGTCCACATGGAATAAAAATCATGACTTGCAAGTCCTTAATAATATGATTACTTTTTCCCTAACGAGCCAACCAAAAGACATAATTAGTTGAAAGCAAAGAAATTTAATATGATAGCATTACCATTTCATCACTGAGTCTTCTACCTGGTTTCCGACTTCCTTCCAGAAAAGGAGAAACATTCACTGAACACTGGATTCCTCCCTTCCAGAGAAAAAAAAGAAAGACCATTCCGTTAGGCTCCAGACTGGTCTCTACACTTGGGTGAAGGGGAATAAAGTCAGTCCTTGAACTATTTCTATTTATCCTTTTGTCTGAACTGCCTAAGGCCCTAAAAGGAATTTACTCTTAGACCTAAGCCCTATTGACCATGAAATCTATTTAAATAATTATTTTTATTTTTAGTGAATTCTCTCTCTTTTCTTCTCCTTCCCCACTTAATGAGGGGGGGATATTGCATAGGTACATTGTTATAAAAATTAATTTCTACATTAATCATCATCCTTCCAAAAATAAAAGAGAAAGAGAGGGGGAAAAAGAAAGGAAAATATTCAATTTCCATTCTGAGTCCATCTGCTTGCTTTGTGAAGATGGATATAGCATGTTTCATCATGAATCATGTAGTGGACATTGTGTTAATCAGGGTTTCTAAGTCCATGAATTTTATTGTGAAATTTAATTTTCCATGATTAACAAACTCCCTCTTCCACCTACCCTTCCCATCCCAGTAATTCTGAACCTTCAAGGGTTATCATATATCATTACCTATTGCTTATTGCTATAACTTTCTTTCCCCCCAATAGTATTTTATTTTTCCAAATAAATGTAATTTTTTTTCATTTTCATGAATTTCAACATTCATTTCTGTAAGATTTTGTGTTCCAAATTTTTTCTCCCTTCTTTCTTCACTTACCTGCTCCTCAAGACAGCAAGCAATCCAGTATAGGTTAAACATGTAGTATCCTTCTAAACATATTTCCATATTTGTTATGTTATGCAAGAAAAATCAGATGAAAAGGAGGAAAAAGTAGGAGAAAAAAATAAACAAAACAAAAAGGTGAAAATATTATACTTCAATCCACATTCAGTCTTTATAGTTCTTTCCTTGGTTGCATATGGCATTTTCCATTCCAAGTCTATTGTCCTAAGGAATTGTTCTGAATTACTACATTGCTAAGAAGAGCTGTCTATCATATTTAATTATCATATAATCTTGCTGATACTGTGAAAAATGTTACTCTGGTTCTGCCCCCTTCACTCAGCATCAGTTCATGTAAGTCTTTCTAAATTTTTCTGAAATCAGTCTGCTCATCATTTCTTATAGAGCAATAATATGCCATTACATCTTAACTTATTCAGCCATTTTCCCCAACTGATGGGCATCCACTTTGCAATTCCTTCCCACTTCAAAAAAAAAACAAAACAAAACAAAAAACTGCTTCAAACATTTTTGCACATGTGGATCCTTTTTACTCTTTTGTGATCTCTTTCAGATATAGGTCAAGTAGTGACACTTGCTGCATCAAAGGACATGCACAATTTGATAGCTCAATGGACATATTTCCAAATTGCTCTCCAGAATTATTGGATCAGTTTACACCACCACCAGTAATTCTTTGGTGTCCCAATTTTCCCACATCCCCTTCAACATTTATCATTTTTTTCCTGTCATCTTAGCCAAAGTAGTACATTTCAGAGTTGTCTTAATTTGCATTCTCTAATCAATAGTGATTTAGATTGCTATTGCCTTCAACCCACCACTCCCAATTCCTACTTTAAAGTTATCCATTCATTCTACTGTATTTGAATGTCTGCTCAATAAGCAACCAACTTGCTTTTATTTTAAATATTTTCCTTTCCTACTCCCTCCCTCTCCCTCCTCCCCACCTCAATGACATGTGGTTCTCTTCTGATAACAAGACTCTCAGTACACTTTTTCCAGCACTATGCTTTTACTCATTCCTTCTGACCTTACAATTGCCTCTTCCAGATATTCTTTTATCACCTTCACTCAGTAATCTTTCCTCCTTTGAGGTTCTTTCAGACTATAGCTTTTACCTAATCAAGGATCTAACAGCTGTTGTTTCTTGACTTCCAAGATACTTCCTCAATGACAGCTCAGTTCCTGGTTCACAGGCTTTCTTTCCTCCCTAACTCCTGCCCTCACAGTAGGAAGCTATACATATTTATACTCCCTCAAACACACTAATTTTCTAGGTCTTTTGTTTATTCCATTTAATTTACTCTTCTACCTCACCTGAGTGACAAAGATGTTCACACCATCTTGGATCTTACAATGAAATATACCCCTTCTATGTTTGTGAACTATGAATTTCCATTTTCTGATCACAATCTATTGTCATTCCACATCTCCTTCTGCTTTACAACTTCCTATCTTGTTCTTTAGCCACACAGTTCTTTCCCAGGCATTCGCCTCTTTACTGATTATATACCTCCTTTCTCCAAACTGGCCCCTTGATGAACCAGTTCTACTCAATACTATCTTCTTATCTTGACTTCCTTGTCCCCTTATAATATTCACCAATCTTGTCTTGCCAAGCCTCAGTCTTGGATCACTCCCAACATTCCATTAACTTAGCTCCTATACACTTTGCTGTTGAGTAAAACTGGTAAAGATCATGAAATCATGCTGATTAAATCTACTATACATTTATGCTATATAACTCCAATTGAGTATTCACTACTGCACAGTAACTCCCTGATTAACTCACTATCCCATTCTCCACAGCAACTTTTCCAAATCTTTTCATACCTTCTCAAAACTCCCATGGCTCTCCTTCTCTCCCTGAGAAGCTGAGAATCTTGGCCCATATTTCACTGAAAAAACTGAAGCCATCCACTCAGAGTTCTCTTTATCCTTCCTTCTTTTTTTACTTCACCTAGATGCTTTCTGTCATCATCTCCCTTATCACCAGTCTCACATAATGAAGTTGCTGCTTCTTGCCAAAAGAAACCCTTCTCTATGGATTACAAATCCCATTCTATCACACCTTCAGCTGATTGATCATCTATCATCCATTCTCTCTCACTTATTTTCATTTTCTTCTTGTTTACTTTCTGCTTCCCTGTAGCCTACAAATATCTCTACTTCTCTCCCCATCCTTAAAATACCTTCACTTGCCATACCCACTATCTGTCAATCTCTATCTCCTCTTTTTTATGGCTAAACTCCTTTAGAAGGCTATCTATAATTGGGGCTTCTACTTCCTTTCTTCTCATTATCCTTTTGAGATTCTCTTTATTTTGGCTTATGACATTATTTGATAGAAATTTCCTTCTCCAATGATTTATTACTAGTCAGATCTAATGACCTTTTCTCAGTCCTCATTCTTCTTGATTTCTCTGTGGCCTTTGATACTATTGATAACCCTTTTTTCCTTGATAATTCTCTTTTCTCTAGGTTTTTGGGACACTACTCTCTCCCAGTTTTCTTTTTGTCTATCTTATTGTTCCGTCTCAGTCTCGTTCAAGGATCTTCATCAATGTCATTCCTTGTTAAAGATAGATGTCCAACAGAATTCTTTCCTGGAACCACTTACCTTTCCCCTCTCCAGTATTTTGCTATATAGAGAGATCCTGCTTAGTCAGCTCTCATGGATTCAATTATCATCTCTATGCAGGTGATTCTCAAATTTACTGATTCAGCCCTAACATGTCTGCTGACTTCCATTCTCATATCACCAACAGCTTTGGATTTTCTATCTACATCTTAACTGAGCATGCCTCAGATTGAACTCATCATCTTTCCTGTAATCCTCTCTTCTTCCTTTTACTGTGGGTGATAATCCTGCATCCTTCTTTTGATTTCTTTTTTGACTGTTCTTTCATTTCCCCCATCCCATAACCAATCTGTTGCCTCTGTCAATTTTCCCTCCAAGATCTCTCTCACATACACTTCTTTCTCTCCTCTGACACTTCCAAAATCTTGATTCAGGCCCTTATCAGCTCACTCAGAATATTGCATTAGCCTGCTTGTTGGTCCTTCTGGTACAAGCCTTTTACTCTAGTCCATCCTCTACTCAGCTATCAGTGTGATCTTTCATGTTCTCTGAAATCCAGTGACACTAACCTCCTTGTTCTTCCTTGAACAAGACACTCCATCTTCAAGTTCTGTTTCAGGGATTTTCACTTTTTATCTTCCAATGCATAGAGCAATCCTTCTGTATTTCTGCCTTTTCCCTTCTCTGGCTTATTTTAAGTTTTAAGTAAAATCTCACCTTTTATAGAAAGACTTTCCCAATACTCCTTAATGCCCTTCCCTTGACTATTTGCCACATTTCTTGTTTGTACATAGTTGTTTTATGTTGTTTCCCACATTAGATTCTCAGCCACTTGAGAACAGAGACTGTGTTTTATCTTTATTTTTGTCTTCAATGAGTGTCACAGTATCTTGTGAATAGTAGGTGTTGGTAAATGTTTGTTAACTGAATGAAAAAGATTTGTAATAGGATAATTTTTTCTCATATATCTATGGCATACTCTCTCACAAATATATACATACATATATATATATATATATACATATACATATATATATATAAACATATTTCATCAACAGAGAATGTGGGAAAAATAGAAATAGCATATATGATACACATGTGGGAAATCTATATGGAAGGTCAGCCATTTTCATATCACAGATGCTTCCTGGCGATGCTATCAAAGAGCTCTGATTGGACCCACTCTTTGTTGGGTGTTTCACTGGTTCATGTTGGTCTTAAGTTGATGATTGATCCTGTAGTCCCTGCTGGACTGATTGTACAGTAGTTACCTCTTCTGGCATGTTGCTCTTCTGGGCTCATGACCCTACTGCCATCTTGGTTGAGTGTCATAGCTTATGGTTATGTTGCTAGGCTGAATGTTTTGATAGTCACTGGGTAAACCATGCCCAGTGAGTGTTATTCCCTGATACTGTCTTCTTGGTTTCTCCCTTTAGATTACTGAAGTCATGTCAGCTTTAGTTTGCTTGTGATCATAGGTACATGGATTTAGACTGAAAAAGAATCTTTAGAGACTGCTGAGTCTATACTCTTCTTATGTTGCATATGAGGAAACTTGGGCTGAGACTAGCTAAGACACACAACCAGTAAGATTTGAACTCAATTTTTTTTTAAACTTCAGGTTCAGAGGCAGCTCGGTGGATAGAACAATAATCTTGGAATTAGGAAGACATGAATTCAATTTAGCCTAAGACACTTACTAGTTATGTGACTTTACACAACTGTAGCATCTACATCCCAAGGTTGTTGGGGGGATAAGATGAAATAATATTTGTAAAGGACTTGGCATAGATCAGGCCCTTACTAAGTATTTGTTGCTTTCCTTTCTACCCACTTCCTTAAGGTTGTATTTTGGCTAGCTGAAAAAAAAAAACAAAAAAACCAAAAAACTTCAGTATCTTCCTTCATTATTTAGGCAGTGAAGAATACCTGGAGCATGCTAGCAGCAGCAGCAGCATTATTCCCCCACCCCAGCACATGCTATTTTAGTCTGGAAAACCTCTGTGTTTTGTGATTAGGCTTTTTCTGTCCAACAAACTGACATACTTTTTCCTCTTGCCAGATACTGCATCTTTTGCCAGGCCTCTTTTCTCTAACTCCCATAATTGAATCATCTATTTCTAGAGACTTTTAAACAAAAAACTTCCAGTTTCCTACATAACTGGTGCCTTCTCATTGTGACTTCAGGTATGGGAAGACAATCAGACCCACCTGGGCAGGATATTTCCTCTATCACCATCTGAGCTACCTTGAAGATGTAGGTGAACCCAGGAGTCCTAGTGAGAGTTTTCTTTAAAACAATCATGGATTATTTCCCTTAGCCATGGCTAAAGGCTCCTTGCTGACATCCTTGATATGAACTTTTCCCTGCTCTTGCCAAGATCCATGATGGATGTGTCAGTTTAGTCCCCAGTGTGAGGAAGTGAGTGGACTGTTCTAATGCTTTTCCTTTAAGGTCCTTGTTTCTCCTTTGTCTCCCCTTCTCAGTTGAGCATCTCCTTTTACACCAAATGTCTTTCTCTTAAAGTTATTTCAGTAAGCACTGAAGTATCAAGTTTGGGCTGGGTCCTGTGTTAAGTGCTGGGGATAAAAGATAAGCAAAAGGAAAACAACAAAAACCAAAATAGCCATCTCTGTACTCTAAAGGAGTTTATATTCTAATTGGAAAGACAACATCAAATTGTATTCAAACAAGATATTTACAAGATAAATTTGAGCTATCTGAATGGGAAAACATAGCATTAAGGGTGATTGAAAAAGGCTTTCTGCAGAAGGTGGAATTTTAGGTGGAAATTGAAAGAAGCCAGGAAGCTAAAAGAAGATGAAGCATGAGGAAATTCTAGAGATGAACCCTGTTAATCAAAGGACTTCTTGCTTCTAATATTGACTTGTGCGTTCATTTATTCATTCATTCATTTTTGAAAGCCTTTTATTAATAGTGATTGACTTTGACACCTATAGAGAATGTAAAGGAGATTTATTTTTAAATTTTCCTGAAATTTCTTGAGTTCCATTAATTTCATTGAATTTATTTACCACACATAGAAACCTCTCAGATTTTAAATATGCATTTTATTAATGCTTTTAAAAAAAATCAGAGTTTCCTGAGAATTTTTAAATCTATACATACAATTAGCAGAGTATTACAGCAGGAAAATTTCTTTGCCTATATTTTTGCCTACATGTGCATATATATATGTATATATATA
>JAJPUD010002019.1:145206-177505 GCA_023553655.1 Myrmecobius fasciatus | reverse complement strand
CAAAAAAAAAAAAAAAAAAAAAAAAAAAAAAAAAAAAAAAAGAAATTACTAGTAAACTTAGGTAACCTGGGCTAATGGGAATTATTATTCTATAAATTCATATCCTGATTTAATGGTATATTTCATCCTGCCTTTTATTGAGACATTGCTTCTGTCCAATCTCTTAGCATAACTGCTGTCTTGTCTTAGTTAAATAGCTTGTCTTAGTTAAATAGAATAAGACTGGTAATATTCTATAAGCTCCTGGTCAAGATGCTGCCTAGCTTTGCTATCATTTATTCTTTTATCACAGAATTGCAGAGAAACCCTACCCTGCATAATCCAGGCCTATTCTCATCAAAGTCACTGTTATATGCTTTAGGGGATTAATAGATCAGTAAAATATAATCACTGTCCTCAAAGAGTTTATAATCTAGTAAGAGATATGTGAGAAGACACAGTTGTATTTCAAGGCAGAAATATAAGCAGCATATATATTAAAAAAAATACATGGATTCAAGGGAAGAGATCACACCCCGATAGGGAGATAATAGCAGAAGGAATGGTTAGAATTTTAATTGACATAGAGATCTTTGAGAAGAATATTCTAGATAATAGAATGAGAAGAGATAGAATGAGGAGATTAAGGAAGAGTTTAGGGAAATTGAGCAATTTCAGGGAATATAATGCTAGATATCTAGCACATCATCACAGCAAACATAGGACTTTGAATAGAAAAGAGAAGATGTCTTTAAAAGAGACCAGACAGGTTGATTCTCTGAGAATTGTTGACTGATTAGACATAGGAGAGCAAAATAGAAAAAGACAAAGATGATTGCAGGTTTTCAGTTGGAGTCTCTAGGAGAATGGTGGCAGTATCAACATAAAGGAAAGTTTTAGCAGAAACCACCTGCATAAAAAATCCTTGCCAATTGAAGAGCTTTTCTTTATATTTTTCAGATCTCTCTTTGTAAGGTTGTCTCACTCCATTAGACTGTAAACTCCTTGAGGGCCAGAACTTTCTATTTAAAAAAAAAATATTGTATCACCAGCCCTTAGCACAGTGCTTAAACAAATGCTTTTTTTGGATAGGATTAGATTGGTACTGGACTAAATTCAGTTTAATTCAACAAACATTTATTCGAGACTAGATATAGAATCACAAATTTAGAACTTTAGAACCTTACAAGTTATTGAGTTCAACCCCTTTATTTTATAGATGAATAAACGAAAACTCAGAGAAATTAATGAATTTCTCAGTCATAGCAAATCAATATCTGAGGAGGACTTTAAATCCAAATTTTGACTCCAAGTTTCCCCATTACCTAAACACTGTCTTAAAATAAAACCCTGATATTTTGATCATAGGAGAAGACTTAAATAATAGTATGACTTAGGAAAGTGAGTTTTTAAAAACATTTTTCTCAACTATTAGAGTTTAGGTCATTAGATGATGGGGATTTAAATTTTGGAAAAATCTTATGACTGCTTGTTCTTCTAATCCTGTTTCAGGAAAAAAAAAGAGATAATAACAAAAAAAAGCAGAAAGGTCAAGTAGGATAGACACAAAGGGACTGAGGAGGAGAAGTGAATCAATCTTTAGGAGGGAAAAAGCCATATCAATGGACAAACATATCATGACAAAGAAAATCTCCTGAGAAAGTGGAAGAAATCACAAAAAATTTTGTAGTCTCTCATTGAAAATGACAGTGGAACAGTTCTAGAAAGGGAATATGTGTTGAAGAGTGAGAAAAAACCATTGGATTTAGCATTTAAGATTGTTGACAGTTTTGGAGAGAGTTTTCTGGGATTTGGGATTAGATGTGACATTACAAGGGATTAAAAAATTAGTTGAGTGATAAAGTAGTAGAGGCAGCCAGTGTAAACAAATCCTTGTAGGCCAGAAGTTCTTAATCAGCTCATTAACTTTTTTTTTGATAAGTATTTCACTATAATTGGTTTATGTTTTAATTTCATGTATTTTGTTTCATGAATTTAAAAACAATATTCTGAAATATTCTGAAAAATAGTCTTCACTAGAATGCTAAAAGCGTTTATGATACAAGGTTTAAGAACTGCTTTTTCTAGGAGTTGGACAGCAAAGGGAAAGATATAGAATATGATGTGAAAAGGATAATGGGGAAAAGTAAAAGTTGTTTTTATTTTTTATTGTTTTTGTTTTAAATAATGAGGAATCTTTATTATATTTATAGGCAGGCAGGATTCACTAGGCAAAGAGAAATTGTAAATAAGAAAGAAAAGAAATAGTTAATTGGTGATATAAGCTTCCAAAGTGAATAGGAAAGAAGTTATCAAAGGATACAAATAAAGTATTTAGCTTAGAAAGGAGAAGGGCCATCTCATCTTCTGAGACTAGAACAAAGAAAAGGACAGGTAAAAATACAGAGAGAGTTTTCAAAGTATGGGATAGAAGAAATAAGTGAACTAATGACAGATAGCTTCACTTTTTCTCAGAAGAGGAAGGAATAAGCCACTTGCTGGGGAGTAATTGTGGTGGGGAGTAGCTTAGTAGCTTTAAGAGATAGTAAAAGGTTTGGAACAGTTGTGGAGAATATGATAGAAAGTTAATCAGGAATTAATAAAAGGATTGACCTGAAGTACTTCAGCTTCATGGAAATTAAGTAATAGATGATAGTGGTAGCCATGGCTGTGGATCATCTAGACATAAATGGCTGAAAAGCTAGGAAAAATGGTTGAGTATAATTGCAGTGCTTAACTCTAGGGTCCAGATTGTCAAGGAGATAACTTTAAACCAGAATATGATACCTTTAATAGTCTGAAGAACTGGGAAGACAGAATTGGACAGATTTGCAGGAGATTGTGAGTGATAAGAAGCCTTGGGAGGAGTAAGGCAGAGGGAGATGGAAATATAGGATACTATAATCAGAGAGAAAAATTTCAGAGTTCATGACCATAGAAGTGAAAGTTTTGGATGATGAACAAATGCATTAAACATTATTTATTAATCACTCACAGGTAACTGTTCTAGACATTGTGCTAAGTGCTGGTGATACAAATCCCAAAAGTAAGGTAGTCCTTGATCAGGGAGCTCATAAGACAAAACGTATGGGTGAAGGGTAGACAGGAAAGCAGTCTGGTGCGTTATAGGGATAATGAATTGATCCATATGGCATGCCCTTTGCAGAAGAAATATTAGTTTTTATATGATTATTGACTCCAGAGCAAAAAGGTAGAAAGCAGTTATGGTTATGTGGTAGGAGGGAAGAGAATATTAGAAGCACAGCAATAAGGCAGATGACAACATGGCACAGGTGATTGTCTTTCTGGAATGTGAAGTTAATTTGATCTGGGGCTGGCCAGATATAGTGGGTAAGTTTACATTTACCTACTTGCCAGTCAAAATGATTGCTGCAAATTGGGAGTAAAAAATCTTGGTGGATTGACTCCCTCAGGGAATAGATGTAGGAATTCTGCCTTTGCACTAATGGTCCTTCAGGCTTGGGATACTCTTGTCCCTTTTCTACATTTCATAGATTCCCCTTTACTTTTAAGATGGAGTTCAGGGATCCCCTCTAACTCAAAATACTTACTGAAATATCTTGTATTTAACTTTAATATACTTTATGCGTGTATGTATGAATATATATGTGTTATATGTGTATATATATGCATATATGTTATAAGTATATACAATACATTTATATTTAACTATATTTATGCAATACATATTTTTATATGGATGTTTATTTCCTGTTGGAAGATAAACTAGTTGGTAGTAAGGTTTCTTTTTTCCTTTGTACTTTTAATTCCTAGTTTAGCAGAGTGGCCCAGGATACATACTAGGTACTTCATAAATGCTTGCTTATTGATTAGTGTATTCCATGGATTGGATCAGAGGATCTAAAACTTGCTGATGATGATTGTTGGGAAGGACTGTAGTCAAGGGCATCATACTGGAGTAGGTCATTCAATTATCTTCAAGTACAGTTCCAAATGAGGGAATTAGGCTATAGCCTTGCGCAGGGTGGTGACAATATAAGCTCTTGCTCATCCATTTATTTTTGTTTTCCTGTTGTATTTTTTTAGCTGTTGTTCCCCAAAATCATACTGAAATATAGAAGGGCCATATGGGGAGGAGACATTCAATTACAATCCCTGGGAAGGGCTAGGGCTTGGTTTTAGGAATGCTGATTGAATTGCATCAGCATTGGCATCAATATTTGACATCGATATTATATTTCTTCTATCATAACCTCAGTTTAGGAAGGGATTTCTAGTTCTATTGAATCTTCCTTACATGAAAATTATATATATATATACATGCATATATACATATATGCATGTATGTATACATATACATATATAAGTTCACTCCTCTAACAACCTGGGAAGGAACTTTTAATTCTATTACAGTTTTTTCCCCATATATACATATAAGACATTCATTTATTAACTCTTTCAATAGTGTTTGACTGAAGACTGCCATGTACCTACATCCAGTATTAGGAACTGTGGGTGAGGTCTACAAAGATGAGTCAATATCACTGCCTTCAAGTTTATAATTTTGGGAAAGATATTCAATGCCATATTTCTTTTAAGAGGACATTTCAGCATGACTAAAGTAGTGATCTTGGATTTAGGAAGTAATGTGTTATCCTGCCTTTGACACTAGCTAGTTGTGATACCATGGTCAAGTCACTTAAACTTCCTAATCCTTCAGTTTCCTCATATGTAAGATAGGGGTAGTGTCTCTAACACCTACTTCATCAGGAGATTTATGAGGCTCAGATGAGAGAATGTATTAAGACATTGTAAACCTTAAAATTTCACTCTTATATTCATTCTTTCCCTCTGTCCCGCCCCCATTTAGTGCTTCCTATTTTTTCTCAACTGGCCTTTGTTGTTAATAGATGTGGGCATATTACTTCTTTTCCCCAAAGGCTTTAGTTGGTCACTATTGCCAAATGAGCAACATTCAGACATTGCCTAGCATTCAAGAAATTGGGTCTGCAGTGTGGTAGGGATTTTAACCTACCTTTTCAGACTTAGATTACTCTTGTCCACATATTTCTGTACACTGATCAATTTCAGCTATTATGTCATTTGAATATTCCTTATACTTTCCTACTTTTCTTATTTTATTCATACTGCTTCTACCCATTCTCCTTTTTTATTATTAAGTCCCTCCTTCCCTCCTGCCTTCTTTTTCTACTTTCCTCCATTCTTTTCTCCCTTTTCTCCCTCCATCACTTTCTTCCTCCATCCCTGCATTCCTTCTATTTCTTCCCTTCCTTGCCTCCCTCCTTTCCTCCTTCCTTTCCTCCCTTCTTCCCTTTTTATTTGCTTCTTTATTCCCTTCCTTTCTTCCTCTCTTCCTCCCTCCCTTCTTTCCTTTGCAATTGGGGTTAAATGACTTGACCAGGGTCACGTAGTTAGTCAATTGTGTGAAGCCAGTTTTTAATTCAGCTCCTCTTGATTCCAGGGCAGATGCTCTGTCCACTGTACCATCTAACTGCCCATCACTACTAAATTCTGACTAATTCTTCAGAGCCTAATTCAAAAGCCTAAGTTCTACATAAAAATGTTCATTTCTTCCTATTTTAAATCATCTTTTTCATTGAGCCTCGCATTGTGTGTTGTTCTACTCTCCAATAATATATTGTATAATAATTACCTATGTTTATATCTTTTCTTTCATTAGATTATAAGCTCTGTAAGGGCAGGAACTATGTCTCATTCAATATAGTGTCCCTTCTTAGTACTTAGCACTGGGCTCTACATTTAACAGGCCCTTAAACATATTTAATCAATGCTTGAATAAATTTCTCCTTAAAGACTAAAATCTTATTAGCTTCTATTTGTTTTTAAGAGCTTCAGTTCTCCAAGATTATATACTAGTCTCATATATATTTTTCAAAATATTCAGAAATATAAATTTTTCCTAAAGTTTTAAAGCACATTCTCACTTTCAAAATATGTGAATCTCTTCATACTCAAGAAGTATATTCCCAAAGTTTCAATGGTAAGAATGATTGCCTTATTAACCTTTATGATAAAAACAAGCAAAACTATGCCTATTTTTAGTTGATCACAAATTTTAAGTACTGTGTTCTCCAACAATGTAGATAAATTATTCAATTTAAATCATATATTAATAAAATCATACATATATGATTTTTGAATGTTGGAATTATGTTACTAATTCATAAGTTACCAATATTATAAAGTGACAAATTATGTTTGGGAAATGCTTATAGCCAACATTAGCTGAACCATTTTTCATTTTAGTCAAATGACTGATATCGACAACTAAAGTCGGTAAACGCAGGAATTTTTATTTTTTGAATGTACAATACATACCTAATGTTATTAAGACATTTATTTGATGATGGCAATTATCTGTTAAAACTGATATTGGATATTGTTGGAATTCTAACCATAGTATACACCAAGGATTTATTATGACCAAAAACACAAAATAAAATCATAAATGATAAGAAATGAACTTCGCACTATAGCTTGAAGTCTGATATAGCAGTTTCAAATGCTGTTTAGGGAAATATTGTATTTCGCCATTATCAGTGAGCCATGAGGTTGGTAGTTTAGGGAAGGATGTGATAGTGGATCTCTAGGCTGTCTTATATAATTACATATAATGACTAAAATAATCACATGCTCCATCAGCCAAAACATTTCCTCTGTTTTCCTAATCAGTCATACAACAAAAGCTAAATAAACACTTTACATAGAATTAAAAATAAACCTGCAAGCATTTGAGTATAGCAAAAGTCTGTTGGACGTTAGAGAAAATCAAAACATCAGAAATATGTCTGTCAGTCCAAGTAGGCCCTACATGTTAATTAGCACATACCTCACTAGTGAATTTGTAAGTTATTCATATGTCTTTTATGATTGAATAGCATATTACACAAGGAATCATTTTTGAACTTCTGATGAATAAATTTTGCATCTATAGCCTTTTACAGTGATTTTTCAGCTTGATCCCAACTTTTCTAGAAACACAGTTTGTAACTTTATAGTATATAATTATCAGACGATTTATTAACCATTAGCAAAGTTTTCATGGGTCACAGTTATGGGATGATTTGGCTATTATTTGTTCTTCTGTTCATATTTCACTTATCTCTGCTAATCTCTCTTTTGCTTCATGGCTTGCTAATTATTTTGTAATTATTGAATACAATAAAAATTGAAGTGGAGGGAGTATTGGTACATGATTTTTTATTTGCAGATGTTTGTGCACTCAAGGCAGCCTCTGAAGCTGAGATGCAATAAAGTATATGAATAGATTCTCTACTGTTTGTGCTAATTTTGACCTGACAATTAACACCAAGGAAACACAGGCACTCCATCAACCAGCACCACTCCATCCATATGTGGAATCATTGATTACAGAACATGGTGAAGTTCTAAATGCTGTGCATAAATTCATTTACCTTAGAAGTATACTGTCCAGAGATGAACATATTGATAATGAGGTTGACACACGCATTACTAGAGCTAGTTCAGTGTTTGAGAGGCTCTGAAGGAAAGTATGGGAAAGGAGAAGTATTAGACTGATTACCAAACTGAAGGTCTACAGAGCTGTTGTGCTAACCTCATTGCTGTATGCCTCTGCAATCTGGAAAATATACCTGTTCCAGGCCAGGAAACTGAATCACTTTCATTTAAAGCCAGCTTGTTTTGGGGAAATTCTAAAGACCACCTGGCAGGATAAGATACCAGATACTGAGGTCCTTTCTTGAACTAAGCTGCCAAGCATTCCAGCTCTGCTGCAGAGTGCAACTCCATTGAGCTGGTCACATAGTTTGCATGCCAAATGTTCTTTTGCCAAAAAGACTATTTTATGGAGAATTCACACAGAGCAAGTGCTCACAAGGTAGTTAGGAAAAGTGATACAAGTACGCTCTTGAGGTTTTCCTTAAGAACTTTAGAATTGATTATATGACATGGGAGACACTAACACAAGACCGTCCAGCATGGCATGCTCTCATTGGAGAAAGTGCTGTGCTCTATGAGCAAAGCACAATTGAATTAGCTCAGAAGAAATGTGAGATGAGCAAAATTAGAGAAACCCCCCAAATGTTCATAGGGACTATTTGTATATGACTTGTGGAAGAACATTACAAGTTCATATTGATCTAATCAGCCATAGTTGGATACGTTCGAACATAGTGATGTCATTTTGGTTATTTTTAAGAATAGATAACAACCAACCAAAAACCCAACCATTGCTTTATGTCTGGTGTAACCCACTGTGAGTTAACTTTTTCTTCCAACACCCATTTCTTCTCTGTTCTGTCCTATGTAGAAATTTAATGCTGATAGGTGCTATAGAGTTTTTCCTTTGCCTATAAACTGGCACAATAGAAAGGGCTTTAGATTTTAATTTAAACCTCAATTTTGCCTTTATGGAAATCACTTTGTCTTCCTGTGCCTCAATTTCCTCATCTGCAAAATCATTCAGTTGGACTAGATGACCTCTAAGATGTTTTGAACCTTTAACTACTCCAATTCTATATGCTTTATTTTCTCTTGAAAATTTCTAAAAGTACAATGACCATGTTCTTTGTATTCATAAAGGACTCATGATGTTTTGTCATGTGGATGCTTAATATTTTGATAGGGCAGCATGATAATATGGAAAGAACATTAGACAGGATCAGAAAGATAACGATTTTTTTTTCATTTTTTGGTCTTTATTTTGCTGATTAAAACAATGGCTTGTGTAGAGAACATACTTAGAGTTAGTTATACTGAATTATTTTACAAAGCACTGTCCTATGTAGTATACAGTGATATAGATACCATTAAAATATGAGCCCTTCCCTGATGAAGCTTACAATCCAATACAGAGAAAGCAATATCTGTGGGGTAACATGTGATCTTGAGTTTCACTTAGCCTCTCTGAAATTTTCTTTTGTTACAATTGCAATTTTCTCATCTGCAAAATGGGAACAATGATATTTACACTTAGTTACTTGAAAAAGTTATTGTCAGGTTTAGATGCAACAATGTGTATAAAATTCTTGGTAACAATCAAATTAACAACTGAAGTTGTTACTATTAGTTGATGATGATGCTTTTATAAAAGTCTTTATGTTAGGATCCTTTGCATGTAATATTTTGGTATGGTTACATAGAACACAAAAATAGAGAATTTCCAAATTTAATTAACTTTTTAAATGAAACACTTACTATAGATCCCAAAGAGAACTAATAGAATGCCATTGGATAATATTCCCCAGCAGCGGTTAATTTTATATGTTTGATTACCATCTGGTCTGTTGAATAACACTATCATGTTGATGGAATGTAGTTCTCACTCAAACATGTTTTGTTTTCTGCAGGCTTCTGAACAATAACCAAATCAGGAAGATTTCCAGAAATGCTTTTGAAGGGCTTGAAAACTTGGTCTATCTGTAAGTCCCAGGAAAAATAAAAAATGCTACATGTAGTGCTGATTGATTACTGTCTCTTTCTCTTCTTCTTTTTCCTCCTTCTCATTCTTTGAAAAGTAATGAGTAATTATTTTAGGAAAATAAATTGTCAACTTATAATCTTTTTCCTCTAATATGTCCCAAATACCTTTACATAGAAATATGGTTCCCAGATCCCGATCTGAATATCTTTGGACTCATGTCTTGGTTCCCAAACCTTAAATTAAAGGAAAAGAAACCAGAATAGAAATTGTCAGATGTTTCACCTTCATAGCTCAGTAGATATGCCTACTTCAAAATAACACAGATCAAAAAGAAAGAGTGATGTAAATGACACAACCATCCTTGCAAGTCTTTCATTCTAATCATGGGGATCATAATGGAAGAAACAACTTTGATGAGTCTGGCTATGAACCAACTTTGGGATCACTTAGCTTAAGAATATGATTACAGACAACCACATTCCCCACCTGTAGCCTCCTTGAAAAAGAAAAGAAAAAGGAGCTCAAAATGATTACCAGTGTAATTTCATATTTTGATATTGGAAAGGGATCACATGTTTGCCAAAAGGTAAAATTCTAGTTTTATTTTTTATTTTATTTTCTTTTCATCACAAATTGCTTGTGGGGAGGTTGTGATGGAATATTGTTAGATGGAAGGTCTACAAAAAAAGGAAGGATATCAAGAGGAAATCAAAATTATGTTGGAGGGAGAAATATAATTGTTTTTTGTTATTATAATAAAATTATTTAAAAGCCCATAAAATACAACTAAAATTTTTTTCCTCCTGTAATTCCTCCTTGCTCCACTTCATCTTATGTTAAAATTTTCCTTAAATCCTTGGCATTTATATCACTCTCTAGCTTGTTGTGTCAAACCCAAACTCCTTAGGCTGGTATACAAGGCCTCACACAGACACCTCACCATCTTTATTCCTTACATTGCCCCCAGATACTCTGATGCAGTTGTTGTACCTTGCATGCATCTTTACTCATGGCCAGCCTAAAGGCTTTTTATACTGCATTGCCTGTATCTGAGATACTCTCCCTTTCTTACCTAACCATGTCCTTTATCTCTTTCCAAACCTAACTCACAACTAATCTCCAGAAAGCCTTTCACAACTGAACGGTCCAGACTGGTCTGTTCTTTCCTTGTCGTGTTTAGAATGCCTCAGTACTTAAATGCATTCCTTTTGTACAATATTTCAGTGAAATTCAGCAAATATATTTTTGGCATTTACTAAGAATGGGATTTCTAAAAATCACAGGACAAAAAGACAAAGATATAGCCAATGCTTTCAAGGAATTTATAATCTAATAAGGGCAGTGAACATGTATGAAAATAAGATTAAAAAGTTATAATAATATATGATTTATGCTATGAATGATGATAGAAGAGGTCAAATAGAAAGATCTGAAAGTTTTGAGGAGAGAGGGATGGTTCAATTGCTGTCAGGGAGTACCTTATGGAGAAAGTTGTCCCTGAGATGTGCCTGAAAGAAAATAAAGATTTCAGTAAGTAGAAATGTGGGTATTGTTTAGCTTAGGTATAATACCCCCTTTAGGCTAATTCTCATTTGGAATACACACAGAGTGATTGATTACTTGGGCTTCTAGGTATAACCCTATGATTGACTGCTCCCAGCACTACAGCTCATAAGCCTCAACTGATGTTTCCTCTTACCAATCAGACAGCAGACCTTTTAGAAAGGCCATTTATTCAACTGGCATATAAGGAACAAAAGTTATAAAGCTTCCTCCCCTCAACCCTAGAAACAAGAAGCATACTTCCCACAAAGAAACATGGAGTATCTGGTGGACGTGGCAGAGTGGGCATAAACTTAAAGTACAGTGGTGGCAAAGCAGATAATATGAAGAAGGTCTCGGTGCCCATGTTTTGCTAGAGAGTCATCACAGAGTTCACTGTAGGACAGGATATCATTCTCCCATCATCAACTGCATATTGTACATTTAGTATTGGATTTCTTGTAGACATCTTTAACTCAATATGTCAGTCAGTCAGTAACCTTTTATTAAGTGCTTGTCATGTGTCAGGCAATGAGCTAAGTACTGGTGGGGGCAAAAAAGACAAAAGACAGTTGAGCTCCCAATCTAATTGGAAAAATAACAAGTAGATAGAAATATTCAGATAAGCTATATGTAGGATAAATACAAAAATAATTGAGATGGAAGGCACTAAAATTAAGAGAGGTTGGAAAAAGCTTCTTTTGGAAACTGATGATTTAGTTGAGATTTAAAGGAAGTTGGAGAAGCCAGTAGATGGTGTTGAGGAAACTGTTCCAGACATGGGGGATAGTCAGAGAAAAGTCCCAAATCTGAGAGGTGGAATGTCTTACTTATGGAACAGCAAGAAGGCCACATTCATAGCTGAGTGGAGGATGAACTGAGTACATGGCAAGGAATATGATATAAAGAAGACTGGAAAGGTAGGAGGAGACTAAGTTATGAAGGGATTTGATTGCCAAACTGAATATTTGCTCGAGAAGGTCATAGGGAGCCACTAAAGTTTACTAATTAGGGTGGGGGTGGAAGCCATGATAAGACCTGTTATTTTGGTGACTGAATAAAGTGTTAGAGTAAGGAGAGACTTGCAGGCAGACACACCGACTGACTATTGCAGTAATTCAGGTATGACACAGTGAAAGCCTGCTCCAGAGTGGGAGCAGTGTCAGATGACAGAATGGGTTATATTTAAGAGATATTGCAAAGGTGAAATAAACAGGATTTGAAAACAAATTGCATATAGGAGGTGACAGTGAGGAGTTGAGAATGACACATGGATTGGAATCCTGAGAGTCTTGAGGATGGTATTACCTTGTACAGTAATAGGGAATTTAGGAGGACAGTAGGATTTAGGGGAAAAGAGAAAGAGTTTTGTTTTTGTTATATTGAGTTTAAGATGTTTACTGGATGTTCTTATACAGGGCATAATACTTTGGGCAGGTAGGTGGCACTGTGGATAGAGTGATAAGTCTGGAGTTAGGAAGATTCATATTCTTGAGTTCAGATCTTACCCCAGACACTTATTAGCTGTGTGACCCCAGACAAGTAACTTAACCATTTTTACTTTAGATTTTCTCATTTGTAAATGACTAGAGAAGGAATTTCAAACTGCTCCAGTGACTTTGCCAAGAAAACCCTAAATGATGTCATGAAGTGTTGGACACTACTGAAAAACAGGTGAACTGAATTGTACATTTAGTTGGAAGTGTCTAAAAGAAAGTCGGAGACGCAAGATTGGAGGTCATCAGAGAATTCAGGGTAGGATATATTAGAGAATCAATATCATAGAGATGGCATTTCAATCCATTGAAACTGATAAAATCACCAAATAAAGCAATATGGAGGGAAAAGAAAAGTGGACCCAGGAAAAAAACCCTCTTGTACACCTATGATTGGAGGTATGATCTGCATGAGGAAACTGAGAAGGAATTGTCTGATAGAAGAATCAGGAGATTTTGATGTCCTAGAAATCTAGAGAGAAGAGAGCATCAAGAAGAGAGTGATGAACAGAATAAAAGGCTGCAGTCAGATTGAAAAGAATGAGGACAATAAAAAAGCCATTGACTTTGGCAATTGAGTGATTAGTGTTAACTGTGGAGAGACCAGTTTTGGAAGAAAGATGAAGTTGGAAGCAGAGTTTTAAGGGGTTAGAGAGTGAGAGAAGAAAAAGTGGAGATACCTATTACAGATGACCTTTCCAAGGAGATTAGTTACAAAGGACTAAAGAAGTTTAAAATGGTAGTTAGCAGGGATGGAAAGATCAAGTGATGATTTTTTTGATGATAAGGGAGGTGTGAGCATGTTGGTAGGCAGCAGGTAATGAGAAAATAGGGAGAGAATGAAAATAAATGAAAGAGTAGGAATGACCAAGGAGGCAATTTTTTGGAGGAGATGGAATAAAATGAAATAAGTAGAGACACTTGTTAAGGAGTAAATGGTCTCAATAAGGAGTAAAGAAAGCCACTTAATCAGGTGAGATAGAATGAAAGAGACAATAATGGCACAAGTCATATGAGTAATATAAGATGAAGGAGATGGAACTCATGACAAATGGCCTAATTTTTTTTTGCTGTAAAATATGAGAGGAAATTCTTAGCACAGAGGGTAAGAGATATGAGAAACTATGGGAGATTTGTTTTTTTTGTTGTTGTTTTTTTATTAATACTTTTTATTTGCAAAACATATGTATGGGTAATTCCTAAACATTAACCCTTACAAAGCTTTCTGTTACAAATTTTCCCCCCCTACTCCCCACCCCTCCCCTAGATGGCAGGATATCCACTACATGATAATTATGTTAGAATACTTGAGAAATCGAATATATGTATAGTTATTGCATCATTGAAACTATGGGAGATTTGAAGAAAGATGAGAAAGTTCAGAATTTTTGCTGTGGAGGATGGGATAGTAAGATAATGAGGGAGGTATAGTAGGATTGCCAACTATACCTCTAGGTTGAGATTGTGTAACATACATTTGTAGTGAATCCACTCACATGGTTGTGTGATTTTCTATGCTTTTGTTTAGTGGATGAAGAGCAGAGTTTGGTAAAGGAAAGCAGGAACAGAAGTAGAAAATCAATAGATTATGGTCAAATAAGGGAATTTTGGAATTCCTAAAACATCAAAGTGGTGCATTGTTGATTGATGGCAAGATAAAGGATATTGCTATCAGTGTATGTATATTCAAAACCAAAAGGTCTAGAATGCTTTCCCTCCTCATCTTTATCTCTTGCCTTCTCTGGCTTCCTTCAAGTCTCTGTTAAAAAATCTCACCTTTTAAAGGAAGGCTTTAATGATTTCCTTTAATTCTAATGTCTTTCCTCTGTTGATTATTTCAAATTTATCCAGTATGTAGCTTGTTTGTACATAAGTTGTTTACATGTTTTTTCTCTCACTAGATTTTGAGTATTTTGAGAGTTGGGACCTGTCTTTTACTTTTTTTTTGGGTAACCCCAGTTCTTTTTTTTTTTTTTATTAAAAGCTTTTTTATTTACAAAACATATGAGTGATTTTTCTACATTGACCTTTGCAAAAACTTTTATTTTTGTTCCAAGCTTTTCCCCTCCTTCCCCCCACCTCCCACCCCTAGATGACAGGTAATCTAATACATGCTAAATATGATAAATTATATGACAAATCCAGTACATGTATACATATCTATACAGTTATCTTACTGCACAAGAAACATCAGATCTAGAAAGAGAAGAAGAAAAAAACAACCTAAGAAGGAAAACAAAATGCATGGAAATATTTACAGAAAGCATTAAAATGCTGTGTTGTGGTTCACACTCAGTTCCCTCAGGCCTCTCTCTGGATGTATATGACTATCTTCATCGCTGAACCATAGGAACTGGTTTGAATCACATCATTGTCAAAGAGAACCATGTCCATCAGTATTGATCATCGTATAGTCTTGTTGCTGTGTACAATGTTCTCCTGGTTCTGCTGATTTCACTAAGCATCAATTCATGCAAGTCTCTCCAGGCCTCTCTGAAATTGTCCTGCTGGTCGTTTCTTACAGAACAATAATATTCCATAACATTCATATACCATAATTTATTCAGCCATTCTCCAATTGATGGGCTTCCTTTCAATTTCCAGTTTCTTGCCACTACAAAAAGGGCTACCACAAACATTTTTTGCACATGTGGGTCCCTTTCCCTCCTTTAAAATCTCTTTGGTAACCCCAGTTCTTGATCCATAGTTGGTGTTTAATAAATGGTTCTTGACTGACTGACAAAAAGGAATGCAGAATACGAGGGCTGCAGTCTCTTTTATAAAGGGGTACATGCTGGTCTTGGTGGAAAGCCTAGGTCCTTTCTGCTTATAGGATTATTTCTCTCCAGATACCGTCAGTGCCAATCAGTAGCCAAGCAAATGACTATGGCTTTTCTGAAGATGTTTACAGTTCCAGCTACACAGTCAATATAAATGTCTTTTTAAAATCATATGGCTAGAAGATAACTGCATAGATATGTATACATGTATTGTATTTGTCATATAATTTATCATATTTAGCATGTATTAGATTACCTGTCATCTAGGGGTGGGGGGTGGGGGGAAGGAGGGGAAAAGCTTGGGAAAAAAAAGTCTTTGCAAAGGTCAATGTAGAAAAATCACTCATATGTTTTGTAAATAAAAAGCTTTATTTAAAAAAATCATATGGCTAGGCAATGAGAACCAATTAACAGAATATATGTGTATTTTCTTCAGTCCCTCCAAAACACTTATTAATCATAATAGTTCTCATGGAAGTTAGCTCTCCAACCTCTTTACATTGAGGATTGGCATTAGCTGAGCATATTGAAGCATTTTGTTTGTGTGTGTGTGTATGTGTGTTTGTGCACAATACTAATCCTGGTATTACAGCTAACATCTGATCTGAAAATATCCTCATTGCTAAGGACTATTGAAACAGATCAACATCCATTTAATGATAATTCTCTTAATTGTTTTAAATCATAGCAAAGATAATTTAAAAGTTTCAAGTCTTGAAAGTTTCTGTAATCCAAAGATTGGTTCCTTAGGTCACACATTATCTTTTTTTTCTTCCTTCTCCTTCTCATTGATTCTTTTCTTTCTCTCATTCAGAAGTATATAAGCATTTACCAATAAAAAATACAGAATTTCATTACATACATTTTAGAATGTATAAAAAGTTAAACATGTTCATGTTGATTCTGTGATGTTTTCTTCCTTTTACTCAAAACTGTCACTATTGACTATTAACAATGTGTGAATCATTTTTACTGTTCTCCCTTCCATTTCCTCCAGTGCCGTCACCTCCATACTGATTAAATTCTTTATTCAGCAACATAATTGTTGAAATAATGACAAAGAAAGAGAACAGATAAGAGAAATGGAAGTTCTTTGATAGGGATAAAGAGTCAAGGAATTAGAGAGAAGCTGGTATGAGAATGAATGAAATAAATGAAGATATGAATCAAGAAAACAAGAGGAGAAAAACCAAAGGGATAGTGGAAACAAACAAACAAAAACAAAAAAAGAAGGGAGGCTAAGAAGGCATAATAAATGGAAAATAAAAAGAACCTAATAAATCTAGAGAAAAGAGAAGGGCCAAAAGTTGATTCTTAGGGAACATACTAAATAATTAAAATAATAATGGTATGGTCAGGCCTAGAACCCAAGTATCCTGATTTGTATTTTTTTTTTCTTTTATAGTAATTTTCACTTATTTTTTTTACCTCACCTCATTTTCTCCAGATCATCTTAAGAAAACTAATTCAATTAATTAGTTAATTTGATTAAAAGTCCTTTCCATTAGTCTCAATAGCAACAATACTAAAATTTGAAAGAGACTGCCTCATCTTCTTTTTCTTTTATTTTTTCCTTTTAAAGATCACTATTTTAAAAAGAAGAATGTTAAGAAGAGGAAAATTAGCCATTTGCTCTCATTGCCAAAGAATACTTAGGCTAGTATTAAAAGCTTTGGAAAATAAATAAATCAGACCACAAATTACAATAAATAATGTAATAATAATAATAGCTAGTTTTTATATAGATTATTAAGGTCTGTAAAGCATGTTACAAATATCTTATTTGGTCCCTGTAATTATTCTTTCTATTTTATAGATGGAGAAACTGAGGCTGAGAAATTAGGTGAAAAAAAAACCCCAGTAAATGGTCAAACAATAAAGATCTAAAAGCTGGCCCCAAGTGCCTCATAATTGCCTTCTCCTTAATTTCTTGTCCATAATTTAAAAAAAATGTTTTGGCAACATTCTGGCTATTTTTTATGTAATTTTCACTTAATTTTTTTTTATCTCACCTCATTTTCTCCAGATCATCTTAAGGAAACTAATTCAATTAATTAGTTAATTTGATTAAAAATCTTTTCCATTAGTCTCAATACCAACAATACTAAAATTTGAAAGAGACTGCCTTATCTTCTTGCTATGTCGACAAGCAATACAATGATCATCATCAACACTTTAGTAATCTCTATATTCTAGAAGAGGCAAGCATTGGTTTGATTAAACATAATTGATCTTTTGTTTCTTTAAATCACTTTCATTTCTTAATATGCATCTTTTCCTGCCCTTATTTTGAAAGGCCATTTTTATAATAAAAATAAAAAAGAAAGAGCCAATAAAAATGGTTCAGCAAAACCAGTTAACATATTAACAGAATCTGAGAATATATTTAATATTCCTCATGTTTATATCATCCTCCTCCCCAACCTAAAAAAGGGAAGAATATTTGTTTTCTTTTCTTCAGGGCCAACCTTGTTTATTGTAATTACATAGCATTCAGTTTCCCTTTATATCATTATAGTCATTGTATATATTGTTCTGCTTGCTTCACTTTTAATCAATTCATATAAATCTTCCCATCTTTCTTCATATTCTTCACATTGATTGTTTCCATTATCTTAATGTACCACAGTTTATTTAGCAATTCCCCAATTACTGGGCATCTATTTTGTTTCCACTTTTTTTTTGCTACTGCAAAAGGGATCCTATAAATATTATGTTATATATTCAATCAGTCAGTCAACAAACATTTGTTAAGTACTTACTTTGTGAGAGGCACCATTTGGTAATTGCTAGGGATATAAAGAAAGGCAAAAACATACTTCTTGCTCTAAGGGACTCATGTTCTAATATGGGCTCTGTTTGTGTAGAATATGAGCAACAATGTGTAGTTATGTGCTAATATATACAGGGTAAATAGGAGGTGATTTCAAAGTTCAGTTTTGGACATATGGAATTAAAGATGTTTATAGCATACCCAGTTTGAGATGTTAGATCAAGAAAGAGATTAGGACTAGACACATAAATCTAGGAAACATTGGCATATAGGTCATGGTTGAATCTATGCTAACTTATGAGAATATCAAGTGAGATAGATAGCATAGAAGAAGAGAAGAAAGCCCAATACTGAGAGCCTTGGGAATACCTGTGGTTAATGAACTTGATTTCCATCAAGATCCAATAAGAGAGGCTGGAAGAAGTGGTGGTCAGAGATATAGAAAGAGAACTAGATATAGAAAGAGCAGTGCCATGAAGGCATAGGGAGAATAGAGTATCAAGAATAAAAGGATCAACAATCAAAAACTACAGAGAGGTCAAGAAGGATGAGGAGTGAGAAAAGGCCATTAGATTTGGCAATTAAGAGATCACTAGTAACTTTGGAGAAAGTTCAGTTGAATGATGTTGTCAGAAGGTAGAATGTGGAGAGCTAAGAAACTGAGAAAGGAAGTGGAGGTATCTCTTACAGATGGCTTTCCCAAGGAGTTTAGCCACAAAAGGGAAGACACATATGAGATGATAATTAACACGGGGTAAATGAATCAAGGAAAGATTTTTTTGAGAACTAGAAAGGCATGGATATGTTTGTAGGAAATAAGAAAGCATCCAGTATTCAAAGAAATAATTAAATTAAGGGTAAGAGTAGGAATGATACAGTGGATAATATTCTGCAAAGACATTGATCACTTGTACATATAGAGGGATTTGACTTCCTAAACAAAAGGACTACCTCTTCAGATGAGATAGGTGAAGGAAAATATGAAAGGAAACCACCTTTTCTCACCATACCATCTTTGATGAAAGGGAGCTCTTGGCAAATGTCTTCATTTTTTTAAATGAAGTAGAAGGAAGGTGAGGGGAGTAGAGTCATGGAATATTTGAAGAGGAATGAAAAGGTTTAGGAGAGGCACTATGGTGAATGGTATAATGTGTCAATTAGGGAGGTAGAAGAAGATTACCTCATTTTCTTGGGGTCCAAGTTGAGATTATGTGCCATAAATTTAAATAACTATATAATTATCAATATTTTCTTCAATTTCACTCAGTAGGTCATGTGTAGGAATGAAGGAAGAAGTTGGTGAGACTAATAGGCCTGTTAAGACAAGGTTTTGATGGGGATAAGGTGTTAAGGAATTAGAGAGAACAGGAAAGTGTATGGTTGAATTGATTTACCAAGGAATCAGTATGCAGAAAGGAGGAGAATTTAACAGTGTAGGGATGCAAGGCTTTAGGCTAAATTCTAGGATCATAAAGATGAAAAATATAGTCACTGTCTTCAAGGTGTTTACAGTCTGGTGGAAGCAATATAGCTTACATACAAATATGATCTAAAATTGAATATTCAGTAACTTCCTTCAAAATTCAATCAACCATTTTATTACCTGATCATGTTTTGGTGGCTATTGTCTACCTGCCTGCAAAACATTCTTTTTTTCTTCCTCCATTAATTCAGTGACTTGCTCACATTCTTTCTCTCCTCCTCAAATTCTATTCTCGTAGAAGAAGACTTTAATATACACGTTGGAAATTTCTTAAACACTCTAATCTCTCAATTTCTAGACTTACTCATTTTTCAATCTATTTAGCCACAAGTAAAAATACTCTTGACCTCATCACACAAATGCCCCATTTCCATGATCATTACGCTGAGTTTCCTTTATTCCTTACTCTGAAATTATTTTATTTGATAAAATTTGTTGTCATTCATCCCTTTCTTCTGCCTTGAAAATCATAAAACCTATTCTTCTTCCTCTTAACTTTTTTTTTTTTTTGCTGAGGCAATTGGGGTCAAGTGATTTATCCAAAGTCACACAGCTAAGAAGTGTTAAGTGTCTGAGACCAGATTTGAACTCAGGTCCTCCTGACTTCAGGGCTGGTGCTCTATCCATTGTACCACC
Organism: Myrmecobius fasciatus; assembly: GCA_023553655.1. Lineage (NCBI taxonomy): Eukaryota > Metazoa > Chordata > Mammalia > Dasyuromorphia > Myrmecobiidae > Myrmecobius > Myrmecobius fasciatus. The sequence goes on along the minus strand of JAJPUD010002019.1, from coordinate 157,389 downwards.
TAGGTGCTCCATCCTCTTAACTTTCAATCTCTTTTTTACCCTTCATGGGTTTCTCATGTTATCACCCCCATACTGGTTAAATTTTTTTCCCTTCTATATATTGACCCATTGGTGATCCAATTCAACTCTACACAGCCCTCTTCTCTCTAATTTCTTGATACTTTATCCCTATCAAAGAGCTTCCATTTCCCTTTTCTGTTCTCTATCTTTGTCATTATTTCAACAAGTATCTTGCTGATAAAGATTTATTGGGCACTTCATATTTTCCATTCATTATGCCTTTTTAGCTTCCCTTTCTTTTTTTCTTTTTCATTGTCCCCCTGATTTTTCTCTTTTTCTTTTTCCATGTTTTCCTTCACCAGTCTCTTTTGATCCCCTTCTCTCACTTTATTCATCTCATTATGAAGCACATAATATGGTTTACAGTAAGTTCTTAAATGATATCAAATTGATCTATTTGTTGGTTAGAGATATATGGATTATGTATACATGATTCTATCTAACCCAACAAAAAATTTATTTATGTCAATAAAGGCAAACTGTCCCAACAATCTGATTTGATTGTGAAGGTGGACTAGATAATAGGACTGGGCATTTTGGGATCTGGATATTTCTGTCAGCAACCAAATTGGATCAGCCTTCTGACAAATTCTGTTGATCTTTTAGTAATTGAACTGCAGATATCTAGCTAGTTGCCTTAATGCTGTTTGAGGTGAGATTTGGAATTCCAAAGCATAATCCAAAGAAAGAAGAAGCATCACAAGTCGTCAGAGACAAACTAAAACAAGTCGTCTTATTTACATTAAGAAAAGCAAGAGGGGATGATGAAAACAGGTCAGATCCAATGAAGACCTGATGAAAGGGATTCTAAAACCAGTATGGAGAGATAGTAGGGAGTCTAGACCTGAGGTTCAGATCAGGTTTTGAGAACTGATACTTTTTTCATGCTAGAAAAAACTCCTGAGGCTTATTGATATTCAAAGTCCTGAGTATCAGAAAAGAGGCATTCAGCTGATGCTGCTGGCCATTTTTTTAATGTCTCAGTGAATCAAGGGTTCTCAGTCTCCCCAGTAGTTTCTTAGATAGATGGTAGGGAGGTAAGGCTCCTAAGCCTTTATACCTAGCCTCTTTCTCAAATTGTTGTCTCTTAACGTTATAAACTTTTTTTCAATTGGGAAGTTAGCTTACATGGTTTCATCTAATATTGTTCATTTCATCTGTTAGAAAGCTATTCAACTTTATATTCTTAAAATGGCAGGAGTTCATGAGTGATAATACAAAAATAATAGGAAAAATGCCATAATATTTCCAAAAGAACATGTTTAATTGTGGAATTAAAATACATTTCATGACATTTGACAGAAGTCAATAAAATCTTGGGCAGAAATTAAAATGTATATTTTACAAAAGTACTTTTATAGTTAGTCTCTGGCCTATTGAACACATGAAAGGAAAAATTCTACTTTTAGTTCTTCAGTGTTATTCAGTTCTAAAATCCTACTAACCTTAAGTGAACTGATATTCCAGACAGCACCCTCCTAACAATTGTACTTTTTCTTGTAAGCTGAAAGCACAGTTTGTTGTAGATTTTTTTTTACTTTGTTTTTGCCTAAAGGAAAATAAATTATATGTTTTGGATCAGAAGATATTTAGTATTTGGAGAGGCACTAAGGAATGAATTTGTCTTAGAAAAAGATGTGTTTTGTTGTACACTTGGCAGTATGTAAGTACAATTCAGTGGTGTATTTGGTCCAGTGAAAATTAGCCTCAGGAAGATGCATATTCTATAATTAAAATGTGCAAGGCATGGAAAACTCAGAGGCATTTAATAGTCTTTTGTACTTCTGCATTTAAAAAAATAGTCCTACATAAGTAAGACAACATTAACCAATTGTTGTTACTTACTTAGTAGCTCTGGCATAGTGAACCGAGGGCTGACCTGATGTGCCCAGTTAGTTCAGTTTCAATGCTGGAATGAAAGGAATCATTTATAAGTCATTTAACATTTAATAAAAGGAAGTTTAACCATAATATAACAAGGATATGTAGCAAAGATGCAGTTCTACTTAGTTTTACATAGACATGTAAAGCTTTTATTCCTTGGAGAGACTTCTTACTTATTTCAGAAGAAATGAAAAATATTTCGCCGCCCTCAAATTAAGAAAGAAATATATTTTTCTTTGTCTAACTTTTTTTAGATATTGGGTGGGAAGAAGACAAGAAAATTATTCTTCATTTAGTATTTTACAGGTTTGCAAATGATATTCAGTGGGATCTAAATGAAGACATTTTATGTTTAAAAATTTTAAAAATTTGATAGATATTTGAAGTGCAGCAACAAAGAATAGAACTTTATGTATGGGGGGAGAAGAGAAGTCATAGAGCTCATCTCATGTATACTTTTCATTTTATAGGTAAAGAAACAGAGGACCAGAAGGAGAAATATGTTTTAAAGGTCACATAGCTATGAAATGGCATAGCCTAGAATCAAAACCAAGGCCTCTTGATTCCAACTGAATCCAATGTCCTTTCCTTTATTCCTTACTGCTTTTTTGGGAGATTAAATCACGGGAGGAAATTTTCTTGTGAACAATTTAAAAGTATATATGTGTAGCTGAGGGATGGATTGAAGCAGTTTCCTTGGATTGAGCACATGGGCTTTGCATAGGAAGATTTTTTTTTTTTTTGTAGTCTTCTGAGATTGAAGGAAGTTCAGGGAAAGACAAAAGATGATCAATGACCAAGATATGATGAGTCTTCTGTTTTTTATCATATTGATATTATATCATATCATTTTATTACATAATTAAATAGGATTAATCAGGAGTTTCTAGTTCAGTACATTCCCCATTTTATAGATGAGGGAACTGAAGCAGACAGAGGTTAAGTTTCTTGCACAGGGTTACACGACTGATATTTGAGACAGGTTTTGTTGCTACTTTTTTCAATTTTAGAAATTCATTCACTCATTTATTTTTTCAATTTTTTTACATTTTGAATTGCAAATTTGCTCTTCCCTTCAGCTCTACCCCCAGTTGAGAAGACAAGTAACATGATATCAATTATGCATGTGAAGTTTTGACAAACATTTTCATATTAGTCATTTTGCCAAATAAAAAGTCAAGGAAAATAAAGTGAAAAAGTATGCTTCAATTTGAGGCAGACTTTCAACTTAAATCCTCTTAACTGTAGGTCTTATTCTTAGTTCCTGAAAAAATATCTTCCAAAACTTTCTTTATCTTCATTTATTCCCTTCATTACTACATTGAAACCACTAGGTGTCCAAGTTGTCATAAAATTTAAAAAGTGTTATTGAATTTTTCATAGAATTTATTTGTCTTTTTTTCTTCTAAGACATAGAATGGTGCATATGCTATAGTTATTTGTATTATAGTATTTTTGCAAATACTGATCATGAGGACTGCAATATAAGATGACAAAATAACTTGTTAAATTACATTTCTTTTTGTCTTTTGGTATGTGATAAAACCATTTCTACCAACTTTCAGAAGTGGCATGCAGTAGTAGGCAATGAACTGAATTTGAGGACATAAGACCTAGTTTCAAATCCATGCTCTCTACTATATTACTTGTGTGACTTTAATGAAGTTATTTTCTCTTCGGGTATCTCAAAATTTTCATATGTAGTGAACTACAGAGGGGCAGCTTCATTTCCCTTAGTTCAAAGCTGATCTCAGACACCTAGTGACTGTGTGACTAAGCAAGCCATTTAACCCTGTTTGCCTCCATTTCTTCATCTATAATATAAGCTGGAGAAGGAAATGGCAAATCTCTCCAATTATCTTTGACACAAAAATCCCAAACAAGTTCTCCAGAGGTTGACATGACTAAAAGGACTGAACAACATTAAACTAAATGATTTTGAAGTTCTTTTCCAGTTCAAAATCTATAACTGTCATCCCAATAACTATATTCTTTGTAGAACCCGTAAAACATAATTTCATTGAACCACATTTTTTTCTTCTGGCTTTGTTTGTGGTAAGAACATTAAGATCAATAACTATTCAATTCTTCAAGGTCATATGTCCAGCCATTATACATTAGACAAGAACATTGAATTCAGAATACCAGCAACTAAGCTAATGTTTTAGATGATCTAAAAACTGTATTATTCTTGGTACCTCCTGATCCCTTTTCTACAATATGACACTCTGTCTATAGAAACACCAAATTCTGTTTTGAGTTAGTTTTATATAGAAATATAAAAATAACCAGAGATTGGATGGCTGGAGGGTGCTAACATAAACAGAATTAAGATACTCAGTTTAGTTTTACAGATTATAAAAAAAAGTCTTGTGTGAATGACAGTGTGGTAGATATCCTTTAAAGAATACAAAGATATATTAGACAATGTCCTTGCCTCCCAAGTGCTTCTGATAGGGAAAATAGATAAGTGCACTAATAATTCTGGTACTTGGGGCTCACAAACATGTTTCTTAAGCCAGTGATATTAGGAGCCAGAAAGTGACTCCTTATTGGCTTTAGTCTTGGTTACTACAAAATAATATTGCAAGAAAGAAAAAACCAAAACAAAACAAAATGCATCTGCATCCTATAAAAAATAGTTGGTGGCCGACTGTTCTTTGTTTTTCTTCCCTTTTGTGTCCAACTTTAATATCTGTGTCTCTGAATTTTTTTTGAAAAAAACAAACAAACATTTCTACTTTGTGAGACATTTAGTTCTACTGGAAAATACAGAGGTTTTATAAAAATTCTCCAAGGGCTGGCTCACCTGCATATGCCAATAGAAAACAAATTGATGGCCATGTTCCTCCTAATGTTTATGCTGTTAATCTTCACAGTTGATGAGCAACGATGAAGACTCATGAGGGAAAACAGATGCTATATGTTTAACATACTGAAAGGCCTTTTCTCAAGGCCTTATCAAAAAGAACTAAAATAAGAATTGTCCTTGGCACAAGCAAAATATACTTTTCAAAACTCAGTCCAACAGGAAAGGAATTTTGAAGCTGTAATTTAATAAATATTCTTTTCTATGACTACTTGTTTCCCTCTTACAGTATTATTTCTAATTTTTTTTAAATCCAAGATTTTGTGTTATAGGATTCTTTAAAATCTTTTGGGGGTTGCTCTTACCTCTACAATGGGAAAGTATTTCTATGGAGTATTATGTCAGCATGACTTGGTGGATGTCTCAATACTTAATGAATGAAAGTGATTTGATTAGATTAAAATAAATTTAATAATCTTCATCAAAAGTGCATAAATATTTATAAGGGAAGAAATAACTTCTTGGCTGTTTTGAGGAAATATCTTCCATAGTTGTATGCTTAGAGTTGACATCTCTGGCATTTACTTATCATCTTACGTCCAAGATGAATAAAGAATGAAAGGAAAACTTGAGACAGATTCATGGCTTCTAGTACTGTATAGCGGAAATTACTAGAGTGTAGGGAGGTTAGAAGATAATCTTTAATGAAGATAGATTAGAGAATATTCAATATCTGTTCATTTGTAGTATCAAACTTATATTGGGTTAAGTCATGTGGAGACTTTTTAAGATAGGAGTAGAGAGATGCTACTGATAAAAGCTAACTTCTAACCAATATTTTGTGAGTCCTTTAAAAATTCATTGTTGAAGAGGAGCTGATTAACACTAAGAATTCCTGTGGAAAGATATGCTTGGATTTAGGAGAACTTTGGTTGAGTTTGACAGCAAATTAATTTTTTAAGAAAGATTAGTATCTGTAAACCTTTTGCCTGCTAGAAAGGTTTATATCCCTTAACTGAAGTGTAGGCATCCTTTGTTCTAATTGAATTTTGAGTTTACAGAATGGTAAAGTCAACTTTCTCTGTTGTTAGATGGCCTGATGATCTACACTCAATGGATTTGAAAGAAAAAGGAATTAATCATATTAATATATACTAATGGAAGAAATTAAGAGATGAAATATATTTGGCTGAGAAACATATCATTATCATTACTATATAATGTATATATAAGAGTATTCAAATGAGACATTTTTAAATTATAAAAAGGATACTATCCTATTTGATACTCTTTGAGAATAGATTCTGAATGTTATGCATATATACCATAGAGGATCAAGTTAAAATGAATTCAAACATTAATAAAAGAAAGCAACAAAAGAATTGCAATTGAATATTTTCAATTTTGTCTCTATTAAAAATGAAATTATTTAAAGTTAACTGATTTTGTTTTGTAATTGCCTATACCATGATTCTTTGTCTCTGACCTTAATTCAGAAATTTATTTGGTCCATAATAAGTTAAGTTTAGAAATCTAGTTCTGCTGCTAATCACTGTTCTGTTCTTATGCCAAGGAAATCTGTTACCTTGAAGAATGTAGGTGGACACCAGGGAATCTGGTCTAGTATCTTTATACTCCCAAGCTATTCTTCAAGGATGCCTGGTTTATTATCCAAAGAAGTTTGGTTTACTATCTCTGTATTTACAGATGCAATTGGACTCAAACAATGAACATCTTTTCACTACAAGAGAGGAGAAGTTATAGCTAGTCCTCATTCACAATTTCTATCCACTTCTATTTTCTTCTACCTGTGATTGAGAGCTGTCCTCATTTTAGGGTCTTTACTTTCCTGGGGAAACTGAGGTCTTATTTGTTGTTAAATTTGTATTTGATTAATAAATCGATCATGTTCTGGATTCTGTACCTTTTGACTATCTTATTTTTTTTAACTGTTACATAACTAAACAAATTAAAGGAATGTAGGTAGGTTAGACAGGTACCTGATAGAAATATTAACAACATTGTTATAAGGTCCTTCAGAACAGGGTCTGTGTATATCTTTATAGCATCACAGATCTTGGGCTGGAAAGGATTTTCAAAGTTATTTTGTCAAATTTTCTCATTTTATATCTTATTTACTCATTTAGCACCTGAGCTATGCTTTAAAAGAAAACAGTCTATTTTTAGACTATTTTCCATTGATATAGAGACAACAAAGGCATGTGTTCCCAATGTAGGGATGTATTTGTGTAAAGACACAGAAGGAGTATATGGAGTCTTGTCATTCAAACTGTTAACAAGATATTTATTAAGCACTTATTATGTGACAGATATTGTGTTTGGTATTATGACCCTCAAAGAGGTCATGTTCTAATGGAATAGAAAAATTGTACACACAGAATATACATACATCAAAAATGGAAAGAAATCTTAAAGATAAAGTCAAAGTGATGGTGGGGGGAGAGAAGAAAAGGAAAGGCCTTCTATAGATTATGAGATTTAATCTGAGTCTTACGGAAAACCAGAGAACCACAAGTTAAGGGAGAGAAGGGAAAGTATTATGGGTGTGAGCTATAGTCAGTATAAAAGTTCAAGAAGGAAGTTGGAGTGTCATGTTGGAGGAATTATAAGTAGACTGATACATCTGGGTTGTAGAGGACATAAAAGGGAATAAAGCATAAAAACACTGAAATGGTAAGAAGGGGTAGATGGTGAAGGGCTTTAAATGCCAAATAGAGGATTTTATGTTTGACTTTTGGAGGTAATAGCTCCTGGAGCTTAATGAGGTGTGTGTGTGTGTGTGTGTGTGTGTGTGTGTGTGTGTGTGTGTGTGACATAAACCCGGTCCCTTAGAAAAATTACTTTGGCCACTGAATGAAGTATGAAATGAAGTGGAGAGAGACTTGAGGCCAATCCCAATGGTATTACAGTAGTCAATGCATGAAGAGATGAGGTCTTGCACCAGAGTGGTGGTTGCGTATAGAGATAATAAAATGTATGCAAGAGATTGTGAATTTAGAAGGGAAACAGATTATATATGTAGGGAGAATGTGAATGAGGAACTGAGGATGACATCCACTTTTAAAGTCTGGTTTAGTGGGAGATAAGCATCTCCTTCCACAATAGAAAAGGAGAATTTCAGAAAACAATGGACAATGAATTCTGTTTTGGACATATTGAGTTTGAAATGCCTACAGGATATATATTTTGAGATGGCCAAAAGGCAGTTGATGATATGGGAATTGAAAGGTTAGGCCTGTATATATAGATCTGATAATAATCTGTACAGAAATATTTGAACCCCTGGGGATGGATGAGATTACCAAGTGAATACCGTAGAAGGGACAAGAGAAGAAGGTCTAGTACACCTGCAGTTAGCGAGCATGATCTGGATGATGGTAGCACCACAATTTAGAAAAGCCATTGTTAAGTTAAAAAACCCAGAGGAGGACAAATATGGAAGAGTGAAAGACCTTTTATCAGAAGCTATATAAAAAGCAGCTGAAGGATCTGGAAATGTTCAGACTAGAAAAGACAAATATACCTGCAGTTAGTGAGCATCATCTGGATGATGGATCTTATAAATAAGAACCAAATTGGTGTGACTAAAATGAAGAGCATTTTAAACAGAATAATATAAAATAAAACTGGAAAGCTAAGCATGTCCCTCATGAGAGACATTATAGCTCTCTGAAAAGCTGCTATGTACAATGTTCTCTTTTTCCCCAAAAGAAAGAACTAAGAAAAATAAATGGAAATTACCAACAAGAAAAATTAGGCTTTATATAAATAATATCTTAATAATTAATGGTGTCTAAAATGAATTGGGCAACCCAAAGTGGAAGAGCTTATAAAACTGGGTCAATAGAAAGATTGTCATTAGTAGAAGTGGAAAACTTGAGAGGAAGGATTGGATTTTGGTAATCAAGCTGCATTCTAATCTTAGACATGCTGAGTTTGCAGTCAAAGATGATGATTTCAGCAATAAATTCTCCTTTATGTAATTCTGAGTATAGTCAAGTTGGATCTGTCATCCACACTGGCTGTGTGATCCTGGACAAGTCATTTAAACTTTGAGAGTTACAGGAAATCTTTCTTAATATTACTGTTGTACAGCTTTTGCTGATCTACATTAGTAGATCTATACCTCTCAATTAGAAATTCTCTATAATGATGAAATTGTAGGTTCAGATATCCTCCTGACAAAAATAAAGCAAAACAAAAACTGTATAAGTACTTATGTGCAACCACTTGGAGAGAATTAAAGAAGGCTTAATTTTCTTTATTTTGTTCCAAAATTTTTCTACCCTGTCCTCCTCGCTTTATCCTAAGGGTATTCCTCACATCTAGCTCTCCTGGAAACAGCATTTGTGGGTTTTTTTTTTATTATGTTTTAAGCCCAAACATATTCTCTGACCAAAATTTTTGTGAAGTACTAATTGAAGAGGAGACTAAAAGCATGGGGAAAGGTCAGCTCCCCTCATATGAATCTGCTTCTTTTTGGTGGAAAAAAAGTCACCTTTATCTGATATGGGTAGAATGTATATGTGAGTGTTTAAATCCTTGATAACCTTTAATACATTAGTTATGTTTGGCATGCTAAACTTTTTTTTCTTTTTATCACATTTTCAATGTGTCATTCTACTGATACAATTGATTTAAGAGAGACTATGTGTAAGAGTGCTATCAAAAAGAGCTGGGTTTTCTTGAAGTAGAATGGAGAATCCAACTACCTTCTAGGTCAAGGGCTCTAAATCTGAGGTGCACGGATGGCTCCTTAGGCATTCATGATTAGACTTCAGGGACTCAGTGAACCTGGATGAGAAAAAAATCTTAATTTTCATATTATTTTCACTCTAATTGATCTTTAGTCAGTGTTTGGATATGCTAGTATGGAAATTTCCCTCACAAATACAGTTTACAGACCAGGAGATGAGCACATCAGTCAAGATTTAAAGAAATTATTTCCAGATTATTTACTGAAATGTTAAATATTGAAGCTAAATAGTCGGCCATGTGATAAAAAGACAGGACTCCTTGAAAAGGACCCTGTTGTTGGAAAAGATTGAAGGCAAAAGGAAAAGGGAATAACAGAGAATGAGATGGATAGATAATATAATGAAAACAAGAAAGATGAAGCTGGACAGGCCTTGATAGATGGTAGAGGATAGAAAAGTTTGGTGTGTTATAGTCCATGTGGTCAAGAAGAGTTATACAAGAGTGAATGATAGAAGGAAAAGGAGAAAGAGAAGATGATGGCAAAGACAAAGAAGACACAGACAAAGATTATGAAGAAGATTTCCACAACACTAACAATAGATGAATCCTGGGACTTGTCTGAAGTATAGGGAGACTGAAAGACTGAGAGCTGAGTACTTGGAGTCAGAAGGACCTGAGTTTGATTTCTCTGTCAAAACTCTTATAAGTGTGTTATCCAGAACAGGCCACTTAACCTCTCTGTGCTGCAGTTTCATTAATTATAAAATGTGAATGGTAATAATCATATCTAATTCACAGGTTTTTTTGGTGGAGACGAAATGAAATTAAGATATTAAATTTTTGTACTTTGTAAAGTTTAACATGTTATATATATGCTAGCTGTAATAGGTGGTGATGATGATGATGATGATAATGATGAACTTTCAAGTGCCAGAGAAAATATTTGAACTAAGATCTTCTAGAATCTAACCTTAGAATTGTATTTTTACAAATTTACTATTTTAACAGTAATATTCTTTTTTTTAGGTACTTGTACAAGAATGAAATCCACACAATAGATGCCCAAGCCTTTAAAGGACTTATATCTTTAGAGCAGCTGTAAGTAATTCCAAGCCAACTTATTGAAACATGATTGAGTTCATTGAGAAGCCAAAAAAACTTAAATGTAATTTTCCTACAAAGTTCAATAGTGAGACCTCATATTTACTTATATATGTGTGTATGTATGTATATATATGTTTTACATATGTATATATATATAAAACATAACTTTTAAGCTTTATGTTTAAATTATGTTATATTCTATGGATAAATCTATAAAGATCCATATGCATGTGACAACTTTAATGTTTTCTTTTAAATAAAAGTTGTAGATATTGAAAGTTAAAATGAATGTTAGAGAACCTTTTGTCCAATTCCTTATAGGGTTTAGAAGCTTGGAAATCATCTAGGCCAATCTTCTAATTTTGCCTATAAGGAGATAGGGCCAGAGATGTTTTTTCACTTGTCCGGTGTCACCATGGATAATCTGTATGTGATCTAGAATTCAAATTCAGGTCCTTCAATGTCAGTCACACATGTTCCCACTAAAATTTGCTATTCTTTTCTAGAGAAGTAAGCCAAGCGGCAAGGTGTTGCTGTGGTGCTGCCAGTGAGATCTCCTAGCTAAATTCCCAGTCCAATTTTCTTTTTGCAACATAAAACTGATAATGTGAAAACTGCATGGTGCCCCTACATACTGGCAAATCAGTTTCAGAACCCCAGGATGGAATATAAATCTCACTATGAGAAAATCAAATTAAGTCAATAAAACCACTGAAACAAAATTGGATACTTTATTCTAGATTTTTCCATAATGCTTGCATGTTTGTGAGACAAATCCTATTGCTATATTTGAAAGCATTGTCCATGCCGATCACAGCTTTAGAGACATGATTCCATTGTGTAATAAATATCCTTGGTTGTCGTGTTTGCACAAGAAAGCTTTAAGATATCACTTGTTATTTATGTATAGTTCTTAATAGAACTTTAATAGCAGAAATTAGTGATGGGTGGCTTGAGGGAGACCTGGTTTAATAGCAGTACAGAAGAAAAGCCTTGAGGATTTTAGTGGACTGAAACTTTAATATCTCAACACTCTGGGGTGACAGTCCAAAAAGCTCATATTTTTTCTCATTTGTAAAATGGGGATAAAAATAGCTCCTATCTCCCAGGGTTATAAAGAGAAGCAAAAGAAATAATAATTGCAGAATGCTTAGCACAGCACCTGGCACATAGCACTATATAAATGTTAGTGATAAAAGAAAATATATTATGCAGTTAATTTATGTTATTTATTAATTAACTTATTTAATTAACAATTGTTATTTTTTGTATCACTCAGGTTGTGCCAATACCCAGGTGTGTAGTGTTGAATAGTAGAAAGAGCACTGTCTTTGAGTGAGAGGACTTAAACCCAGCTCTGGTATTCAATGCATATTTGATTTTGGTCAATTCCTAACTCCTTTGGTTTCCTTAGTTTTCTCTTTTGTAAAATAATGGGGAAGAATTTTTTCCTTCCAATTTCTGTCACTGTCAAAGGTATTACTGTTCTTACTGTTCCCTGGGCTCATAATCTAGTTGTTATTCTTGACTTCTCACTCTCTTGAACCCTGGTCTCCTCATATCTATTGCCAAGGCATATTGATTTCATTTTTGCTTTATGTTGTGAA
>JAJPUD010002019.1:96080-145196 GCA_023553655.1 Myrmecobius fasciatus | reverse complement strand
TACCTTCCCCCAACTCAATAAATTCCCTCTCAATTCAAGGATCAAATACAAAATCCTCTGACATTCAAAACCCTGCATAACTACCCATCCCTCTTCAGGTATTCTCCTACTTTAACCTTTTCCAGTTATTCTTTGATTCAATGGCAATAGGCTCCAACTGTTCTTTGAACAAGGCACTCCATCTCTTAGTTCTGAGCATTTTCTTTTTTTTTTTTAAGTTTATTTATTTTTTTTGGAGCATTTTCATTAGCTGACCAACATACTTGGAATCTTCTTTTTCTTCATCCCTGTCTCTTTGCTTTCCTGTCTTTTTTTCAAGTCCCAGAAAAAATTCCATTTTCTATAGGAAGTTCATTTCAGCTCCTCTTAATTTTAGTGCCTTCCCTCTCTTGATTATTATTGAGCCTTTGTTTTTACTCCTTGCACTTAGTTTTGACTTTATATGCTTCATACTTACCATAGTATCATTTCTTGGCAGGTGCTTAATTTGTACTTATTGAATGAAACTGAAAAAATAGAATTATTTTAATGTATATTATTTATTTTTGTTCCACCTCTATATAATTTTTCTCCATTGTTTTAATTTTGGGTCACATTCTTTAAGTATGAAAAAATCTATTTACTTAGTATTTTGTGTTACAATTAAGAAATTGGGGTACAATTAAGAAAGCCTTTTCAGAAAAATTCAGCAAGGGAGATCACAAAGTAGTTATTTTTTTCTCCCATTTTGTGGGTGAAGTAATTAAAGCTCAGAGAGGCTGAGTATCCTAGGTTTTACCAGTGTTGAGGTTAGAAAACTAGTTCTTTGTACTTCCTATCTTTTGCCTTTTTCACTAAAGTGATGCTGATATTTATCATTTATATGTTTACAGATGTTTTATAAACATTTAGCAGAGTAAAAGGCCTAATTTCTGTTTGAGATGCACATAATTCCTATTATAAATTTTTTAAATTTAAAAAATAATAGCTCTTTTTTATTGGCAATGAGTAATGCTATACTCATTTTTAGATGCTGTGGAACCATATAGTTTTTAATTTCTATTTTTAAAGCACAGTATTACTCATACTTTCTTATGTTGGCCTATAAAGAAAGAGGTTTGTTGTTAGCTAAAAATTTCATATTTAATCTTCCATTTAGCATATACTTGGCTATGTTAATCCTAGCTCTAAAAGCCAAGTTTGTTTTGGACTGTCTATATAACTACAATAGATGTAGGCACCACTAACATTTGGATACTTCAATTCTCTTTGAACCCTACCCACAGCCCCAAGTGACAAGGTCTAGAAATAACATTGTTGTCATTTGCGGAATTGTTAAAGATAACTATGTCAAACTGCCCTGATTCTGCCTCACTAATCCAAAATTGGCCTTTGACAGTAACTTAAGGCTTGTTTTGACGATGGCATTTTTAGTGTATTGTCTCAGACATTTGGTTTATTTTAAACAGTAAAAGTTATATCACTGGAGCCTGTTTTAGAGGCAAGTGTTAGTTACGTTGTTCAATAAAACTGTTTTCCTTATGTTGACCATGAAAAAGGAAATCATGATTAACTTAAAAAATAATTATTACCTTTTGTTTATAGGCCAAAGTCACTTCTCCACAATCAGCTATTCCCTCCACAGTTGGGTTTTTCATTTTAACATAAAAAAACAGATTTAAACAAAACTGATTGACATAGCAATGAGTTCTGGCAATGTGTACCTAATTCCACAAGCATAGTCTTCTACTTTTTACTGAGAACGCGGTGGTGTATTTCATCATAAAATCTCTAGGATCAAGATTGGTCATTGTAATTTATATGAATTCAATTACCTTTTAGTGTTGTTTTAACTAATAATTATTATAATCCCTATGTATACTGTTTTCCTGGTTCAGGTTAGTTTATTCATTATTCAATCATATTCAATATTCAATATTATTCAATCAATGAATAATATTTAATATTATCAATCAATGAATAATTGAATAACATTCAATTAATGAATATTCAATATTCAATTTATTAAAAATTAATACAAATCTTTCTAAGTATCTGAATTTCTCACATTTAAAGGATTAAGAAGAGAAATGGAGTAAGGAGAGGGGAAATGAAAGAAGGGAGAGAAAGAAGAAAGACTAAAAAGAGGGAAATGAAGGGAAGGGAGATTCAGGAAAAAAAAGACATCAACAAAATTTTTAAAAGAATTAAGTAAAATCACAATAGAGAGAAAATGCAAATAATTGCTAGAAGCTATGATGCCCAATTATATGCCAGAAAGACTGAAGACTGAAAAGAGATGGATGATCATCTAGAAAAATATAAAGTGCATAGATAAACAAAATAAGAAATAAAGCTTATTAATCATGGAATAGGTATTCCAGAAGGTGCAGTGAAAGGGTTCGGTAAATCTGGAGTGGGTTCTGTGTTATGCAAACAGAGATATCCTATTGAGTTAAATAGTGACTTCTGAGCAAGCTCTGTGTTATACGAAGGCAATGAATAACAGTATGTATGAAAATCAAATTTGTATGCAGGACTCTGGTATCTTTTTTTTTAAATAATAACTTTCTATTTTTCAAAACACATGCAAAGATAGTTTTCAACATTCATCCTTGCAAAACCTTGTGCTCCATATTTTTCTCCTTTCTTTTCTCCCTCCCCTAGACAGCAAATATACGCTAAACGTGTAATTCTTTTAAACATATTTCTAAATTTATCATGATGCACAAGAAAAATCAGATCAAAAAGAAAAAATGAGAGAAAAATGCAAGGAAACAACAGTTACAACAAAAAAGGTGAAAATTCAATGTTGTGATCTTCATTCAGTTCTGACAGTCCTCTTTTCTGGATGCAGATAGCTCTCTCCATCACAAGTCTATTATAATTGGCCTGAATCATCTCATTGTTGAAAAGAGCCATGTCTATCACATTGATTATCACATAATCTTGTTGTTGCTGTGTACAATGTTCTCCTGGTTCTATTCACTTTACTTAGGATCGGTTGATGCAAGTTTCGCCAGACCTTTCTGAAATCACTGTGCTGATTGTTTTTTTTATAGAAAAATAATTCCATAACATTCAGATACCATAACTTATTTAGCTATTTCCCAACTGATAGGCATCTACTCAGTTTCTAATTTCCTTACCACTACAAAAAAGGCTGCTATAAATATTCTTACACATGTGGGTACTTCTAAGGAACCTGATATCTTAAAGGATCTGGCAAATCATTTATGTTTATTTATTATTTTCATTATTTATTGTGTTACTTCTGCTTTGCATATTTTTTCCATTCATTTATACTCCTGAAACTGATTGGTTAATTCATACTTTCATGGAATTAAGGAAATTAGAAAAGTAATAGGGATTGATGTATATGTCTGTCTCTGTGTATATATGTATGTATGTGTGTGTGAGCATGTGTGTGTAGCTATTGATAATGATAGAGATATTGTATATAAATATATATGTATGAGTTGTGATACCTGTACTATTTTATCCAAGGTTGAAAAGAAGAGACAAAGTGAGGGACCAGCATTACTAAATTTCAGTTTCCTGTAGAGACTTCTTAATTTTGTTGCTTTATCTGTACTATCTAGCAAAGCATTTTATAGAGTAGGTGTTTAGTGAATACTTGTTGAAATTAATTTAATTGAATTGGTGTCCCATGTAGATGATATTCTCATTTTTTTTGACTTTTTCATAAATATATTTTTGTATACAACTGGTTTCCACCCACTATTGGTCTAATTATTGAGATTGCTAAGCTTATTTCCTTTATCAATTACTACAATTACTACCAGTTTTATTTATAAAAGTGACCCTCTATTGCAGGGGTGGGAAATGTCTGACCTGACAGCTATTTAAGGCCTGACAAATCATTTGCTAAGGCAGCCACAGGCCATGAAGAGCTGAAAGCTAGCTACAGCAATCTTCCAGTACTTAAATTCTTTAAGTTGATAATTTTGTATGGACCTCAAATTATGTTATAAATATTCAAATGGCCCTTGACAGAAAAAAGAAAGTCACTTAGCTCTGCTTTCCTCAATATCCTTATCTACAAAATGAATTGAAAGACCAAACAGAAAACCATCCCAGTATTTTTTTGCCATGAAAACCCCAAAAGAAAACTGAACAACATTCTCTTTAGTATTTAAAGTATTCTTGCATAGTTGAATAAAATGACAGTTGTTTTGTAAATGAGTAAAAGTAATGAGATATAAATTATAGCTTGTATTTCTGAGACAACTGTAGTAATACAAAGGATGATAAAAAATGATATGTACCTAATACTGTTCCAGCATGGTTTTGAAGTTTTGTCCTCCAATTTTAATGTGAACTCAAGTTTTTGTATTATAACAGAGAGAGCTAGAGGAAGAGGATTGTTGTAGGTACAAAGAAACAGTACATTTATCTGAACTTACCCACAAGGAGGTCTTAAGTTTTTATGCTCTCTGTAGTCACTATTAATGTGGGATTCAGCTGGTCCTAAATAATTTCCTGTAATAATTCATATTCTTCAATAATCCCTGCTGAAATATATTTGAATTATGTGCTAATTTAACGTTCACTTTTTGATTGCATGAAAATGATGGTTCCCACATAATTTATTTTAGAGAGCATTTGCTGCTAAATATTAGAAGAAGAGAGAAAGAGACTCTGATCACCTTTCCAGACCATGGAATTAGGTCCAGTAGCCAGGACATTAGTAGGCAGAACAATTATTACAGAATCAAAGATTTGGAAGGGACTTCAGAGACCTAACTTGTACAAGGAGGCAGCTGGGATGCTCAGGAGATAGAGTTCAAGTTGGGCTTCAGACCCTCATTAGCTGTGTGACCTTGGCTAAGTCACTTGATCTCTGTTTCCCCTAATTCACTGGAGAAGGAAATGGCAAATCACTCCAAGATAAAGAGAATTCCTTATTCCTTAGGAAAGAAGAAACTGAAAGATTGCAACATTAAGTGATTTGTCTAGGGTCATAGAACTAACAAGTATGAGACGGAATTTAAACTCAAAGTCTTCCTGACTTCAAGTATTACTCTTTTGATTTTTTGCAAACTTTACTCTATAAATATTAACTATTATTATTATAACACAAAACAAGTGTTTTTGCCAAGAAAACCCTCTGTGGGGTCATGAAGAGTCAAACATGACTAAAATGAGTAAGCAAATATTTATATAGGGATCCTTTCTTCAGTATAAGAAATGGCTTTCTCTTGGACACTTCTCATATGGTGTGAATATATTGTCTTCTGAGGAAACCCATTTTATTTCTGACTAGGTTTAATTGTTGGGAATTTTTTATATCTGACTGAAATTTGCCTCTGCCCTTTCCTCTTGTTCCTAGTTCTTCCATGTGGAATTGGGATTCTTAACTTTTTTTTTTCAAGTATTGAGCCCTTGAGCCATCTAGTAAAAACTATATACCCCTTCTCAGAATATTTTTAAATTCATAAAATACATATAATTACAAGGTAAAGCAGTTATATTTAATAAAGTTATAAAAATATTTCAAATACAAACCAGTTTATGGGTCCCAGATTAAGAATATGCCATGCGGGGCCATGGAGAACAAGCTTAATGCATCTTTCACATAACAAACACTAATGTTTGAAGACAGCAGTTGTCTTCCCCTAAATCTTTTCTTCTCTAGTCTAAATTCTTATTTCTTTTAACTGCTTCTTATTTGGCATGGTCTTGAAGGCTCAAAACATTCTACTGAAGTTCATTGACCTCTCATTTGCTGACTTAATTTTTCTAATTTGTAAAATTAAACTAGTATTTATCTATCCACATATTTTGGCACTTCTGTCATTGTCCATAATTACTGAAAAAAAGGTTTAGAAATCATTTTTACCAGTTACTGCAGTAGTGTGAGATGAAGCTTGTCTAGCCTTGTTAACTTGAATACATTGAGTTTGAAAGAAATTTTTTATGTCTTTCTCACTATATTTAATCTTTTGGAAGTTACTTTGATTCTTTCCTTCCCTGTCCAAAGTTCATTCTCCATAAAAAAAATTATAAAATAAAAATGGATTATATCATCTTTTTTTACATTCATCTGTTAGTCTTCCATTCTGAGAGGCAGATCTATTCCTTTTATTATTTTCTTTCCCCAAAGTTTTTAAGATGTCTAGCTGACACAGTAGAGAGAAGATATTACTTGGAGTTAGGAAGATGCTGAATTCAAATTCTGCCTCAGACACTTATTAGCACTATGATCCTGTGCTCAACCTTTCTGTGCTTCAGTTTCCTTGCCCCTATAATGGGTTTAATAATAGCACCTGTGAATCAAATGAGTTTATACACCCACACTTACACATATACACACATCTGTACATATAACATATATGTTCATAGATATACATGTATATGTATATATAGTATTGTATATAAATATATAGTATATATTGTATTATAGCATATATTTTATATATATAGTAATTCTATATAATATATACACATGTATGTGTGGTAAATACATATATTTGCATGTATACATATACATAAAGTGCTTTGTCAATTTAAAAATACTCTATAAATATTATTATGATAACACAAGACAAGAAAACTTTTTGATTATTTGTTGCATTCATTTACTCTTGAAGCTCTTTGTAGGAACTTAGTGTCCTTTGATTAATTAGTGAAATAATCCTACAAAATAGAGGTCTCTGAGAGATCCTACCTTTATTTAATTATGATAGCTATAATTTTTGCTATATAGTCCTGGCAGGAGACATTCTATATTCATTCAACAAATATTTATTGGGTCTCTGGTAAGGTAAAACATGGAGCAATTAGGGATGATATATGTAGCATTAGTATATAATCAAGAATCATGAAGCTTAGGCCAGAGAATGTAGATTTGAATCCTGGCCCTGAGACTTATTTTCTCTCTGACACTCATTCTGGTTCTGCTTCTTCAAATGTAAAAGAAGGAGGAAATGATTCAATTCATTTCAATTCAAATGTCTCTTCTTGCATGTAATTTTGTAATCTTGCTAATAATTCTACTTCAGATTTTGGAAGGAGGAATAGGGAAACAGTACAAAGAAGATAGAAAAGGCATGGATACACTTTTTTAAAATTAATATCATCATGCTTTTCAATATTCTATGGATAGTGTTTTTCCTTTTTAAGTCTAGTACAGTGGATGGAGAGTTGAGTCTAGAGTCAAGAGTTCAAATCTGGTGTCAGGCATGAGCTGTGTGACTTTGGCCAAGCCATTTAACCCTATTTGCCTCAGTTCCTCATCCATAAAATGAATTGGAGAAAGAAATGGCAAAGGACTTGAGAATCTGAGCCAACATAGGCTCACAGAGAGTCAGAAACGACTGAAAAATAACTGAACAGCTACAAAATTCGCCTTAATTTTTTTTTACTGGATCTGATATTACATTGCCTTAGGGAACTCAATTGTGTGAGAAAATTCCTTTTATTGGTGAAATTCAGTACCTTTTCTGCAATTTTTAAGATTTTAGTTACCCGAGACTGTTAGGTCAGATCAATGATTCTTAAAGCTTTTGATCTCAAGTATGCTTTACACCATCAGAAAATATTGAGAACCCCCAAAAGATTTTGTTTATGTGGAATATATTTATTGATATTTACATATTAGAATTGAAAACTGATAAAATTTTAAAATATGTATTTGTGAAGTTATTTAATAATTATAACACTCATTACATATTTATAGAAAAGTCACACTTTTGTATTTTTTCCAATACAAAAAAATTAATGAGAAAAGTACCACTCTTCTATACATTTTTGTGAATTTCTTTACTTTCTGGTTTAATTAAAGACATCTGTATTCTCTTATATAAGCTTCTCATTTAATCATTTGTAATATATTTTTGTGAAAGTACATAAAGAAAATCTGGTCTCATGTAAATATGTAGTTTGAAAAATGAAGAATATTTTAATAGATAAATAACATCTTAGTCTTATCATGAAAATTTTTCAGATGCCCTGAAAAGGTTTCTGGCATCCACAGGGTGCCATTCTCACTTGGAGAACTGGTGGATTAGATTATTTGTTCGGGGTCAGTGATGTAAGAACATGAGACTAGATCTTCATAATGCTGAGGCTTGTTCTCTATGCACATTTTCTCATTTGTCTTTAATGAAGTGAAAAGCATATTTCAGAAAATTAATTGTATTGGGAGAGAAGCTTAAATTTATTTATTATATTCTGAAAAAAATATTCATTCAAGTACTGTCTGGTTATCTCCATTGTCAGGAAAGAAGGATTGTGTTGGCAGAATTAAGTACCTCAAAATCCCAAAAGCAGTTTTGGCAGCAAATGAGATGACATTGGAGAGCCAGGGGCCTCCCAGTACTGCTGCTTCCCCGGAACATTTCACCAATGGAATCTTTACCCGCAGTGATGTACACTAGCTATGTTTATTATTCACCTGGGTCTGTTTAAGAGCACTGCATGGGCCCCCTAAATAGTGTTATCAAGTGCTTCTGCTTTCCTTTTCAAGATAAAATTTCCATGCTAGATTAAATCGGGTAGAATCTGGTCTTTGGAAATCCATTTACTTTTCTAGTGTTTGGATATTAGAAACAGAAACACAGATCTTATCTTTGTATCTTCCCCCCAGGTTTAAGTGTAAATGCTCAAATACTAAAATATGAGGAATAGGTCACCAAGAAAATATACAAGAAATGTTTTATCTCCTTTGTTGTTCTTTCTGTTTTCAGAAAGGTATTCAAGATAAGGAGGCTGAGTGAGCACAAATCTGCTATTTGATATGAATTTCCGGGGAAAGTAATAGTGACTTGTGAGAGGGATTAGCATCAATATAAAGGTATTTCTAAAGTAGGAGGCAGGAATGTACTCAAATAGTTCTGTAAGTATCAATTGATTTGTTATCCTATATGGAAGGGAAGGTTGAGTCTTTTTTAAATTGCTATGTTCAAATTGGTGATCATATATAACAGATAATGTACTATATTGCTAGTGGAAGAGTTTGGAGGCAGAATACATTGTCAGTTGCAGTCACTCTACAGGAGGGCTCCTTAAACTTTTTTTTTCTCAGTATCTTCATACTATTAAACATTATTGATGATTTGTCCAAAGTGTTTTTGTTTATTTGTGTTATTATTTATAGATATTTACTGTATTAGGAAAAAAAAACTAATTTAAAAAGGAGTCCAGAGACCCTTCAGTATTATCTGTCCCAACTTAGAGAATGACTACTCAATAGAATGACTTCTTAACTTGCAGTTTGTAAACTTGCTTTTGTTTTTTAAATACAATTTATTTTCTTTGTAATCCTATGCATTTAAAAACATTCTTCTGGGAAAGTATTCATGAACTTCATCAGGACATCACATTGGTCCATGTCATACAAAAAAGTTAAGAACTCCTGTCTTTAAGATTACTTTTGCTTAATTCTTTTAAAGAGGATTCAGTTCTTGTAGTAGGTTTATGTATAGAAATAATTTTATGCTAAAATAATTATTAATTTTATTTTTAACTGCAAACATAAATGATTATATAAAAATCATTAAACTTGTTTTTAAAAGAATATACATAACTAAAACTCCACACTTTTAAGGATACACTGAAAATAAAAATAAAAATCAAGAAATAAATGAAATTAGATCAAGCAGTCATATCCTAAACTGGAATTTAGTTGACGTAGTTTCAGCTTGATGAAAGGTACAAATTAATTAGCGATAGGTAGTAGTTTTATTAGACTAAGGACTTTCTTCAGGTCTTTAATTTGAGTTACCTAGCATTTCTTTAATTAGAGCTGACATCTCTGCTGAAGTCTGACTCTCATTTTTCACTGTATTGTAGAAGTTACTCTAGGTTCTAGGAAGCTGTGTTAGTGTCTACAAGTCAGCAATCTTTTGCTAATTCTCCTAAGTTGGGGAGGCTGTGAGCATGGGAATGATAACATGGCTATTATCTAAGGACCAACCAAGGTTAGTTCAGTGAGATTCATCCCCAGGTTGGCCACAGGGTAATACAAATTCAACTATAGCGACTCATGAAAATGATCATATTAAACCACAGAGAGGTGGCAACTATATAGCTGCAGAGAGTTACTATATGAAGAAATGTAGATCCATTAAATTTACTACCACATGATTTGGTGGGAAAATCAGTCATCAAGAAATATAATTGTTCATTTTTGATGTATGAAAAAGAAGCAAAGTCCATGTGTACAGGGAATTTAGCTAGATACAATTTATGGATGTTAACAAAGAATTTATTAAAGCATTGAAGTGGCACAATGGATAGAATGTTGGGCCTAGAGTGAATAAGTTATGAGTTCAAATCCATCCCCAGATACTTACTAGCTGTGTAATCAAAGAGTTTATGGGATACTCAAGAAGGACTAGTATCTATAGTAATCTAGTGTTTGACAAACCCAAAGACCCAAGTTTTTGGGATAAGAATTATTGGACAAAAACTGCTGGGAAAATTGAAAGAAATTACGGCTTGACCCAAACCTAATACCACATAACAAGATAAAATCTAAATGGGTTCATGATTTAGACATAAAGAATTACATTAAACAAATTAAAAGAACATAGGATAGTTTACTTTTCAGATCTGTGGAGAAGGAAGGAATTTGTGACCAAAGAAGAACTACAGATCATTATTGATCACAAAATAGAAAATAGATAAGTAAAAAGTTTTTGTACAAAAAAAATTATAATGCATACAAGATTAGAAGGGAAGCATTAAACTGGGAAAACATTTTTATATTCAAAGGTTCTGATAAAAATCTCATTTCTAAAATATATAAAGAATTGACTCAAACATAAGAATTCAAGTCATTCTCCAACTGATAAAGGGTCAAAGGATATGAACAGACAATTTTCAGATGAAGAAATTGAAACTCTTTCTAGTTATATGAAAAGGTGCTCCAAATCACTAGTGATCAGAGAAATGCAAATTAAGACAGCTCTGAGGTACCACTACACATCTGTCAGATTGGCTAAGATGACAGGAAAAGAAAATGACAAATGTTGGAGGGATGTGGGAAGACTGGGACACTGATACATAGTTGATGGAACTGTGAACGAATCCAACCATTCTGGAGAGCAATTTGGAGCTATGCTCAAAAAGTTCTCAAACTGTGCATACCCTTTGACCCAGCAGTGTTTCCATTGGGTTTATATCCCAAAGAGATCTTAGAGGAGGGAAAGGGACCCACATGTGCCACATGTTTGTGGCAGCCCTTTTTGTAGTAGCTAGAAACTGGAAACTGAATGGATGCCCATTAATTAGAGAATGGCTGAATGAATTATGATATATGAATGTTATGGAATATTACTGTTCTGTAAGAAACGACCATCAGGATAATTTCAGAGAGTCCTAGAGAGACTTACATAAATTGATGCTAAGCAAAATGAACAGGACCAGAAAATCATTATACACAGCAACAACAAGATTATGCAATGATTGATTCTGATAGACATGACTTTCTTCAACAATGAGATGATTCAAACCAGTTCTAATTGTTCAGTCATGAAGAGAGCCATCTATACAGAGAGAGGCCTTTGGGAACTGAGTGTGGTTCACAACATATCGTTTTCACTCTTTTTATTGTTATTTGCTTGCATTTTGATTCTCCTTTTTTTTTAAACTGGTTTGATTGGATTTTTCTTGTGGGGCACAATAATTGTGTAAATATGTATGCATTTATTGGATTTAATACATCTTTTTACCATGTTTAACATGAAAAATGATTCAAAAAAAGTATACCCTCAAAAAAAAGGACTAGTACCTCTGGTGTGAGGGCTTGCTGAGTCCTTTTCAGGGTTGTTCATCTACTTTTGATATATACCTTTACCTAATTCTTACCTGTGGCTCCTAGAAGCTGTAGGAGACACAGTGGCCACACCCTAGTAAATCTGTCTTTGCAGATGGGCTACATCAGGTTGAGGGTAACGAACTGGCCTTAAACTTATTAATAAGGTAGGGGGATATCTACTCCAAGGATGTGAAGACTTTGCTTGGTGGAATGGGCAGATGATAACAATTTATTCCAAGGCAGGGAAGGCAGCTGAAGCAAGAATCGTGGAGTGCTTAGAACTTGGTTAAACATCAAAGATGCCACAGTCATTCATAGCATCCTGAGCCATCACCAGTTGTTCTGAGTTTTGTCTTGCCACTGGACTTCAGTAAATGGAAGAGAGAGTGAGGCTCATGAGTTTGTGCAATTCTGCCTCACTTAAATTTAATCCTGTGATATTCAAAACCAAGGACAAACAACACTTTAGTTTTCTCACTTGTAAAATGGAAAGATAATAGTATCTACTTCTCATGGTGGTTGGGAAGATTAGATGAGAGCATATTTGTAGCATGCTGTGCAAAACTTTAAAAAAATTACATAAATGCTAGCTATTATTAATAATAATTATGATGGTAA
Source organism: Myrmecobius fasciatus (assembly GCA_023553655.1). Lineage (NCBI taxonomy): Eukaryota > Metazoa > Chordata > Mammalia > Dasyuromorphia > Myrmecobiidae > Myrmecobius > Myrmecobius fasciatus. The sequence continues at coordinate 132,814 of JAJPUD010002019.1, read as the reverse complement.
TTATAACAGTAAACAGGTACTATGTTCTAGGAATGGACTAGGAATACAGACAAAAATGAAAGAAGGATCCTACATTCTATAAGGGGAGATGATATACACACATATAAGTATATTCAAATATATATGTGCATATGTATATATATGTATATATGTATATGTATATATTTATAAGTGGGAGGGGATACAAATATTTGGAGGGATAAGGGGAGACTTCATATAGATCCAGTAGCAGAGATTTATTGTTAGGACCAACCCATTTTAGTTGCAGGAGAAACTAGAAGACCAAAATTTAAAATTATCCCCCCAAAAGAGTAATTTCCATAAAGTATAATTTTTGTACATTCATAAAAATGACTAAGTGTTATCAGTGAAAATTATTTCCAGCTTACAAAGGATCCAGGCACACAATGTCTTCTAAGGAGATGCTCATCTAAAAAGGTACAGCTGTTTTTCTTTCTTGGAACCATTTTGCATTCTTATTATCAGCAAGGTCAACGAACTAGGACAATGAGTTTTTTTTTTTTTAACTCAAAACAATATTTTGAGTTCCTGTGGCCATCTGCTTCCTCCACAAGGCAAATTTACTGCTCAATTCTTAAAACTCTTCATAACTTTAACACATTTGAACATCATTTTGAAGCAAATAAGGGATTCTAAGAGAGGAAAGGCAAGAAAGAAAAGCTTTCTAACCATGGTGGGGAGCAGCCACAGATAAGTTGTGAAGGTAGAAGAAGGCGGCTCTTTTCCTGGTTACAAGCAACTTTAAGATTTGTTGTTTTAATCTCTAAATCCTTTTAAGACCAATTAAGCTGGAATGAAGGGTGCCTAAAGGGGAGAAATGTCTAATGACAAGAAAAATCTATAATAATTCTGGAAAGGTAGGTTATATTTGATCTGAGATCCAATTAGGAACCACTGGAGTTTATTGATTAGGGAAGTAATATAGTCAGATTTGTCTTTCATGAAAATAATTTTGGCATCTATATGGAGATAAATGAATGAATAAAAGAATTTATTCAGTTTTTAAAATACCAAGTACTCTTTCTCAAAGAACCTGTACTTTAAATAGAGAAGAGTTCAGAAAAGCCAGAATTCAGTTTCAGGGAAAATGCCAAGGCCTGAAAGTATATAAAATATAGTGACAAGGCATAAGCCAAAGTCCAGTGGTCTTTGGGACAGTATGGCAAGGCAGATGGTAAGGCTTATTGGTCTACTGTCTTACTAAAAGAATTGTACGTGGTCATTCCTTGCCAAGTGAGTATGAATAGTCAAATTTATCCAAAAGCCAGATCCATGGCCATTGGAAAGGGAATATCTCAGTGGAATGTGAGCAGAGATTGGATTACAGTAGAGATTGGCTTATGACACGTAATGGTTACCTCTACATGCTTGATCCTAGGGAGATAGAGAGGTCAAGGTGACTGATTAAGAGGCTATTACAGTAGTCCAGGAAAGACGTGAGGTGGTTTTAAACTAGATGTGGTGTCCATGTGAATAGAGAGGAAGTAAAGAATTTGATAGATGCTTTGGAGGTTGAATTGAAAAGATTTGACATTTTGTTATTGATGTGGGAACGAGTCTGAGTCAAGGATAATGTCAAGTTTCCATTGAGAGATTATGAGGATATTGATAGCAATCACAGAAATAAGGAATTCAGAAATGAGGTGGATTTTGAGGGATAACTAATTAATTCAGTTTTGCCTATGTTGATTTTTTTAAAAAAATAAAATAAAGGACACAAAGGTATACTGATCTATGAGATTATTACCCATATCAGTTCTGTCTGGCAGTCTGGAGAAGTCTATTGACTTCTCATACTAATTTAAAAAAATAATTGAAGGAACCATGAAATTTTAGTTAAGTGTTAGTAAAAATAAAGTTGTACTTTTTTTCTATCCAACTCATAGATCCCCTTAGGGGGTCTGTGGTTTGGATCCCAAGTTGAGAACCCTGTTCTAGGTTCATTGAAGGTATTATTGCTGCAATTCTAGTAGCAGACCGGAAAACATCTGATTGTGTTTCAACGTGATTTTGATTTGTTAGATCTTTTTAATTTGAAAGTGTTTGATTCCAAGTAGTTTAGAAATTATGAGTATTTGCTATAATGACAACTATTTTAAAAATTCACAATATTTTATTCATCAATGTAATGCTTCAGTGATTGGAGACAAGTCTGATTCCAGAATTGAAATCCATCTAGATATAAACCATTTTTAGTGATGTGTGCATATATGCAATATGTGCAATGGTGTGTGCCTGTTGTCAGCCTTAACTATTGCTTGATAAAATTAAAATACTATTTCCAAAATATTTTTGGGAGTTCTTTATCATTTAGTTTAATAATGCTTATCAATACTCTTTCTCCTTTTTGGAGACAGAATGTACATATTTCTATAGCTGCCCTAGTATGACAGGTCTTATATTATGCAATCTTTTTATGGATTTTTGTGGGGATATTTTTCAGATCTGTTATGTTTATTTAACAATTCAGAAAGTGCACATTAAGACTAATATTTTGTAGACATTAGTTACCTTAATTGTGTTTTTCCCATTCTGCTTTAGTTTCAGCATGTTTCTTAATGCATTTTGTTACAGCCTTCTCCATTTTAGCTTTATACTTGATTTATCTTGCATGGAAGAGGTCAAATTACTTATAGTTGTCACCATCATTTATTGGTTCAATGTGACCTCGACGTTGAAGGTTAGTCTCAGCCTTTCCTTAGCTTAAATTAAGGCCAAATGATATTTTTTAAAATTGAGAAAAGATTATTCTTGAGTATTCTGATAATTTTAATTTACTGACTGTCCTAAATTTTGACAGTCATGCCTTGCCTTCGTTTCTGTTGTTGTTCAGCATTTTTTAGTCTTGTCAGACTTTTTGTGACCCCATTTGGGGTTTTCTTGGCAAAGATGCTAGAGTGGTTTTTCATTTTCTTACCCAGCTCATTTCACAGATGAGAAAGCTGAGGCGAACAAAGTAAAGTGGCTTGCCATAGGTCATAGTTAGTTAGTATCTGAGGCCAGATTTGAATTAAAAAAAATATGGTTTTCTGACTCTAGGTGCAACACTACCCTCTGTACCACCTAGCTGCCCCCTATCTTCAATACTTCATGTAATAACATGATGCATGATCCTGTAAGACATTAATAAGATGTCTTCCTGGAAATAACTTTTTTCTCCTTTTTCTCACTTATTTACTATCATGATATAAATTTTTATGAGCACCGTTCACACAATCAATGGTTTACATTTTTCTGGAATGAAAGCTATGCCAGCTGTCAGAGCCAAATAAGCAAATTAGGATATCAAGTGAATCATTATAAACATCTGGGTTCTGGTTTGCATATAAAGGGATGGATGTAATAGAAATGCTACCTCCTTACTATGTAGATTTCCCTATATCCCCAACCACCTGTACTCCTGAAGTCATTTTCTTAATATATAAATATTCAAGTCATGATATAATTGTGTGATATTGTAGAAATGCCATGTCAGGTTTTGGATGCTAATTCATTGTTGGAAATTGGTAAACACTGAAAAATAGTACTGTTGTTTGAAAACTCATGGTAAAAAGAAGATCCTGAAAAAAATACATATATAGAAACTGCCTTTTTAAAAAAGAAACTGAATAGATGATAGAGTTTTATGAATAACAAATCAGATGATTTAGATTTAGAGCTGGTAGGGACTATAAAAGCCTTCTAATTTAACCTCTTCTTCAGATCTGTGACTCAGAAATATTTAGCATGCCCCTTCACTCCTATATCATATGACTAAGCAAGTGACAGGGATTAGAATTTGAATTCAAGCCATCTGCTCTTTCAATCTAATTCTCTTAATACTGCTGCACATTGCCTTGATCCTGGCAAGTCTTTTTTTCTCCAATTTTCTAAATCATTTTAACACATATACATCACCCCAATTAATTATTAAATATTTTAGTGTATGTTAATATATAAATATATCTTTAGTGTGTGTATTTAAATTATGAAGAACATTCATTTTAACATTGACTATTCTTGCCCAATATATTGGACTCAGATGGCATAGGCTTTCTGCCTTGCAGTTTAGCCTCAGAACTTGGTATTCTGGTGAAGTATGTGCAGGGAATAGAGCAATGATCATGGGGTCTGAATTCAGATCTGCTTGTAGACATTTGCTAGCCAGGTGAAACCTGGGCAAATAATTTCGACCTCTGTTTGCTTCAGTTTCCTCAACTATAAAATGAGGATAATAGTGGCACTTCATAGGGCTATGAACATAAAAATGATGTAATAGTTATAAAAAGTATTTAACACATTTCTTGGCCTGTAGCAGGTGTTGCATTACTGTTTGTACCCTTTCCTTCTTATACTTTCTAGGCCTAGATGAATTTTCCCTGCATCCCTACTATCCCATTCCCACATCCCCAAATACTCTGTCTTTGGGAAAAGTCATAGGTTTTTTCCTTCTCCCTTGATTTATTCTGTAAGGACAACATGCATGTGTACATGCCTTCTTTGGACATTTTTTAAAGGGTTTTAATATTATGGAAAATATACTTCCATATTTCAAAGATTTTTTTGACCATGTGCCAGTACTTTCTTTGTTAAGAAGATCTCAATCCTATATAAGTTGTTCTTGCTAAAAAAAATTATCATTGGTTGCCATTCTTCTGGTGAATAGAATTTCTATAATTAGCTTGGTTTGGATCATGTCTGAGAAGGGACTAAAGCCTTTCCAGATTTGTAGGACTCACCTCATAGAGAATGTGCTTGTACTTGCTGGTACAGTCTTTGAAAACTTAGAATCACTTTCATACCATGATAAGATATTGGAGTAAGACTTCATTGAATGGAATAAAACAGAACATTTGAAAATAAAATGTATTTTTAAAAAATTCAATATTCTTATATGTATATATAATGTACCCACAAATAGACTTTATTTTTTCATAGATTCCTCTCTTTCCTGTTTTGTGATGACTCTCCCCCATTCCTGGAATGCACCTCTGCACTCTTAAAATCACCTGTTTTCTTCAAAACTCAGCTTAAATGCAACCTTTTACATGAACTCTTTCCTTATTCCACAGCTACTTGTGTTCTCCCCCAAACTCTAACCCTCAACTTTTTATTTTCTTGTACATATTGTATATATATCTCAAAGTTTTTAAACTTCTTTGTGTATGAATCTTTTTGTCTGTCTGATGAAGCCTATGAACTTTCTCAGATTAATGTTTTAATTGTATAAAATAGTATTACAGAGGGAATTAATTATATTGAAATGCAATTATCAAAATATTTTGTAAAAGTTCATATAATCTATATGTATACACATATTCTCTATATAATACATGCATATTTATGCACTCTCATAGATACATCTACCAATATGTATACATACATGTATACATGAGCATGCACATATACATGTATGTATGCATGCATACATGTGTGTTTCTGATAGAACATAAGTTTTTTGAAAATAGGAATACGTAATAGGTGTTTTAACAAAAGTCAATGATTGTCTCATAAAAACCCATCCTCTAATCAAGCTTACAAGAAACATAGTTGGCTCTCTCAATTTATTCATTTTAGTTAAGGATCTAGCAAGATATTATTTTATCTTGTGTAACTCATTACTTAAAACAAACAGATAATTATATCTAGTTCTGCGACTCTATAACAAAAATTTTTTGTCCAATTAGAATTTTCCATTGATATAGTACTTCCCTTCTACTTTCCATGTGACCTAGGACCATGAGGTTAGGCATCCATGATTTCTTCTCTTAGTTATTATCACCTACTCTCATCTCCAACCACCAACTTCTCAGTACCTTGCTTTTCTCACCTTGAATTTCTTTTTTTTTTAATTTAAAAAAAAGTTTTATTTAAGCTTTTTATTTGCAAAATATATGTATGGGTAATTCTTCAACACTGGCCCTTACAAAGCTTTCTGTTACAAATTTTTCCTCCCTACTCCCCACCCCTCCCCTAGATGGCAGGAAGTCCACTATATGTTAATTATGTTAAAATACTTGACAAATAGAATATATGCGTACATATTTACACACTTATCATTGTTGTGCAAGAAAAATCATATCTACAAGAAAAAAATCAGAGAAAGGAAACACAATGCAAGCAAACATCAATAGAGAGCATGAAAATGTTATATTGTGGTCCACATTTCACATCCCTCTCTCTGGTTGTATATGGCTTTCCTCACTGAACAATTGGAACTGGTTTGAAACATTTCATTGTTGAAGAGAACCATGTCCATCAGAATTGATAATCATATAGCCTTATTGTTGCCATCTATCTCCTGGTTCTGCTGATTTCACTCAGCATCAGATCATGCAAGTCTCTCCAGGCCTCTCTGAAATCATCCTGCTGGTCGTTTCTTATAGAACAATAATATTCCATAACATTCATATACCATAATTTATTCAGCCACTCTCCAATTGATGGGCATCCATTCAGTTTCCAGTTTCTAGCCACTACAAAAAGGGCTGCCACCAACATTCTTGCACATGTGGGTCCCTTTCCCTCCTTTAAGATCTCTTTGGGATATAAGCCCAAGAGAAACACTGCTGGGTCAAAGGGTATGCACAGTTTGATAACTTTTTGAGCATAGTTCCAAATTGCTCTCCAGAATGGTTGGATCTGTTCACAGTTCCATGAACAATGTATCAGAGTCCCAGTTTTCCCACATCCCCTCCAACATTCATCATTATCTTTTCCTGTCATTTTAGCTAATCTGACAGGTGTGTAGTCTCACCTTGAATTTCTGAATGAACTTCTTTTAACTCCAATTTTATTGGTAGAACCATGGAATTAGACCCTAAAATATAGCCTAATTGCTACATCTAACTACTCTTTTATTCTCAAATAATAAGGGATTTTGTTATTGTAATTTTGCTTTCCTTTATCTCCAGAAACTTAAAATTAATCACTCTTATGATAATTAATTAATTTTAATTATTATTTAGTTATTTTGGGAATAAAATAATATAAATTCAGGGACTAGTCTTGGCAGAATGAGGAAGCAGGTTATCCTTGGTAACCAAAGGCAATCAATGAGAGAAGAAATGAAGAGATTTTGAATTTGGAGAGAAGAAACTCAAAAAAGCTAAAATTAGTGGTCTTATTTAAGATATGGTTAAATTTGTGTATGTGTGAATTAGGAAGCAAAATTATCTGCTGAGAGAATGGTGTGTGGGTAGAATTGGGTCCCAAAAAAGAGAACAGAAGATTTGGAACTGTTAATGTAGAGAATATGCCAGAGAGATAATATGAGAAGAATGAAAATATTTCCGTGCATTAGTGAAAGGTCAATTAGGGTTAAATGACATGAATTTATAGTAGATATGGTCATTATGGTTTTATGACTTTCTCCATCAGCTCTCTAGCTTTAGAAATAGGATTAATGTAGGCAGATTGAAATTGTTTTCAGAGTTGGATCAAAGAATTTGAGAATAGAAGAGAGAATATTATTGAAGTTGCTATTCATAGATTCATAATGGTAAAGGATAGTAAAGGAGGCTGTGGTCTTGCAGAATAGGTAGGGATTCCATTAAATTCAACATATATATATATATAATCACATAATTATATATATAAAATGACTGCTATGCACCAAGCACTACGTGGACTGTGGACACAAAGCAAAAATAAAATAGAATCTTTCCTCAGTGATTTAGGTCATGATGGCTGAATAGCAATTTTGAGAGAAACAAGGGTATAGGAAAAGATGAAATTAAGTTTATTTTGATCCAAAATTGGAATGTTAGAGTTCAAAAATGATGGTGCTATTCTTAAGGAGCAGTTTAGATACAATCCTAGTTCAATCCCTTATTGCTTCTTCCTGTATTATTATTTTTAATGTTTGATGCTTCTCATCTCTACTTCAGTTATTTCAATTCTTCCCCCTGATGAATCATCACTTTTAATAAAAATAATTAAACAAAAACCCTGAAACATCACTGCTTCTGCCAATGAACCCAATATTCTGTACAGTAATCTTAAGCTTTTATACTGTGGTAGGAAGGCAAATTTCATTTTCCCCCAAATACCAGAATCTTTTTTTTCCAATAAGTTAAGTGTGTGTGTTTGATTTCCTTTTAATTTTTTTTTAAATTTTCAATGTTGAAGCCATGTGTATATTTTTTTTCTTTTTTGCTTATTTCACCTTAACACAAATTAATATCCATATTAATATCCAATTGCTGCTATTAACATTTCCAATGGACAAATAATATTCCATTATTATTATATTTCATAGGTATTTTTCATATGTTCTCCAGTTGATGAACACCTGTTCTTTTTCATGTACTATGCTGCCAAAAAATACTGTTGTGAATATTTTGATATATATTAGATCCTCTTTTTGATTTTATTGGGGTGGTATAGGTTGAATGGGGTAGTAAGCTTGCTGAGTCAAAGAGTATAGAGAGTTCAATCACTTTTCTTGCACACATCCTAATTGACATCTGGAACAAATAGACCATTTCATAGCACCACCAGTATGACATTAGTATCGGTTTTCCTCACAACTTTTCTTATGTTGATTATTTTTTATCATCTACAAACTTTCATAGTGTAGGATGAAATGTAAAAAAAAAAGGTTGTTTTATGTTTTTTTAATATCATACTTGTATTATTGCAATAATTTCACCATCAATCTCCTTAAATTTAGAATCTTGATGTTCCAATTCATCCTGCCAATAGCCACCAGAATAATCTTTCTAAAGAATCATTTCAAAGTTGGAAGAGGGTTTAGATGATAGATAATCTTTGCAGTGGATGGAGTGCTAGGTCTGAAATCAGGAAGACTCATCTTCATGAGTTCTTAATAGGCCTCAGATAATTACTAGCTATGTGACCTGGGTAAGTTACTTAAAACTGTTTGCCTCAGTTTCCTCATATGTAAATCAAACTGAGAAAGGAGAAAAATGGCAAGCCACTCCAGTATCTTTGACAAGAAAACCCCAAATGGAGTTGTGAAACCAGACACAACTAAAAAGTAACTGTCTTGCAGTGGATAGAGCACCAGCTCTGGAGTCAGGAGAATCTGAATTCAAATACAGGCTCAGACACTTTAACACTTACTAGCTGTTCTCCTGGACTCTCCACTTAAGTCCAATTGCCTTGGGGGGTGGGGGGAGACTCACTGAAAATAATTAGCACATAAATAAGAATCCCTTCTATAACCTATGACAAATGATCATCTAAACTTCTTGGAAAATCTCAAATGATAGAGGGCTTCTTATTTCCCAAAAGCCACCCAATAGTTAAGTCAATAACCACTTATTAAGCCCCTACTATATATCTAGTACTGTGCTAATAGTTTGGAATATAGAAGGAGGCAAAAAGACAATTCCAGTTCTCAAGAAGCTCCCAACTTAATGGTGGAAACAATAAGGAAATAACCGGTACAAAAATTCTATAAGCAAGATATAATACAAATAATTAGCAGGGGGAAAGAACTAGATTTAAAAGAGTTTAGAAATGAATTTCTGTAGAAGATAAGACTTTTAGTTGGGATTTATAGGAAGTCAATAGACAGAGATGAAGAAGGAGACCATTTCAAGCGTGAAAGACAGCCAGAGAAAATGCTCAGAACCAAAGAGATAAGAGTGTGCTATTGGGAGAAGAGTGAGAAGATCAGTATCATTGGGTCATAGAGTTTGTGGTGGAAATAAGGTATAAGAAGACTAAAAAGTTTGGAGGGTAGTAGTTTATGAAGAGCTTTGAATACCAAAGAGAGGATTTTGTATTTGATCCTAGAAACAATAGGGAACCATTGAAATTTACTGAAAAAGGGGGTGACCTGTATTTTAGGAAAATCACTTTGGTAACTGAATACAATATGGACTAGAGTAGGAAGAGACTGGAAGAAGATATATCCATCATCCCTTGGGAGAGATGGAGGAAGTTACTGCTAGCTCCTCATTCCCAACTTCCAGCCAATTATATCTTCCCCTATGTCTTAGTTGTGTAACCAGTCATGTTGTCCTTGTCCCCATGATGCTGCCAACCCTATAACCAATTTATCATTTCTTCATCTACTCCGTTTTGTTTTTTGTCTTATGTTTTTGAAAACGTTCATCTTGAACTATGGTTCTTTGACTAAAACTGAGACATACATTGACCCATTCTGTTATCAGGGCTATTCCTTGTTAATCAAATGTTATCTTGGTTGGTAAATATGTGCTTTAGAATAGCTTTATTGAATTTCATTTGCAACAGTAGTAATAAGGAAGAGAAGAAGTTTTGGGGAAAAGATATTTTAGACATGTTGAGTTTAAGATGTTGTGCCACAGTTTGCCTGTCTCAGTTTCCCTCAGTTGCTGTTTCAGTCTCCCTTAATTGTGCTGCCCAAAAATAGCAATCCCCACTTCCTGACCTTCAGAAATAATTGGACTCACATTCCAAAGGAGTTATAAAACCTCCAGATGGCCAGCCTCGACGTACCCCTTATCTGCATGACCTAGACTAGTAGTCTTCTTTGCCCAGTTTCCGTCACAGGGATCATTCACTCCCTACCTGCCAGAACTGAATTTATGGGGTCCTTGGACACCAGATGTGCTCAGCTGTTCCATGAGTTCTTTGTCTCCCTGGGATATAGAGATTATAAAAATCTTGTTCTTCACCAATGAGATGCTGAATACTTTGTACTATTCAGTCGGCTGACATGCCTGTCAGTCTAAGTCTCTGGCCTGGACTGCATGTTTGAGACATGAGTCCCAGTAGTCCTGATCCATAGCTATGGATTCTGAACTCTCAATAAACATCAATAAAGCATTACCTAATTTCCAATGTGTGATATTGCCTCAGTTTCTCCCTGAGCATTAAAAAGTCTACTGGAAATCCAGTTGAGCCATTTGAAAGGCAGTTGGAGATGTGAGATTGGAAGTCAGCAGAGACCTTAGGGCAGAACAAATAGATTTGAGAAACATAAGTATAGATGATGAGTCAGGGTAGCAATTCCTAGTTTGAAATAAACATGTGAAAAATTCACAATAGCCATTCTCTTTGCCAAAAGGGAAGCTTATTTAGAAGAAGTTAAAGAAAAAAAAACAAAGAAAACAAAACAAAAAGAGATAAAATAGGTCTGAAGATTGGCAAATATGAAGTAGAGTTGGGAGAACATATAGTTAGCAAGGAAAAGACAAATTCCCTGGAGGAACTCATAATTAACCAAGAGAAAGAAATTTGGAAGAATTAAAAGAATATGATATGAGGTATGGGTTTGCCATTTAACTGGTAAGTTAGACCCATAAAAGAGGTTAACAGATTAACCAGAGTTAACTAGAATAAAGCGAAAGACTCTAGTGGAGGGAAAGTACTGTGAGGGGGGGAAGAGAGAGAGAGAGAGAGAGAGAGAGAGAGAGAGAGAGAGAGAGAGAATACCTCATAGTGGGCTTAGTCCTGAAAAGAATTTAGCAAAGATCTTCATAATAAGCAGACATTTTATAGGGGAAATAAAGCCTCAGGGGTTTCCCTGAGAAAGGTAGGAACTCAGAGGGAGGGATCAGGGAGAGGCCAGATGAATATCTGGCAGAGCAGGTCCTAGACCTGTCTAAAGATATTCTCATCAGTATGTCAAGAGGTTGTTTAAAGATATCTTGAGGTTGAGGGGTGGACAATGGAGGTTGATAAAAAGTTTCTTCCTCTCACAATCATTCTATGCCAATAGTCTGGGAATTGATTATATCTGATAATTGCCATTTGAAGTTCCTGACAGGAGAAAAGACCATGCCCACCTCATTGAGATGCTAATGAAATTCATAGGATTTGAGGAGACCACAAAGTTAAATAGTAGAGGGAATAGAGGGCTCAGCTCAGAACCCATTCTAATTTTGGGAAACTAATTATTAGGAAGATTTCTCCCTATTTTCCTTCATCTAAAACCTGCTCATCTACAACTTCTACTATTGAGTTCTGCTCTTTAAAGCCAGTCAAAATAAATTGAATTGAATTCCCCCTCTCAAATTGTAGATAGTTTCCCTACTTTTCTTTCAAAGCTCACATCTCTATTTCCTTCATGTGATCACTATGCTAAATTCTGTTAAATTCCCTTATGTTCTTTTCTATGGATGTAATCTAAGATATCCATATCTTTCCTAGAATATGGATCTTAAAACTGAATACAGTACTCCAGATTCAGTCAGATCAGATAACACTACATTGTTATTTTGATCTCTAGAGGTCTGGACACTGTTCTTCTCTACAGGTAGCCCCAAACTGCATTTCCTTTTTTAAATTTGTGTTGCTCTCTAATTCACTCATTTTCATCATATATCTCTAAAATTTCAGTGTCTCTCCAAAGACTTGCAAAATAGCTGCATGTCCTATTGTTGTGCCTGTCTCAGTCTCCCTCAGTTACTGTCTCAGTCTCCCTCAGTTACTGTCTCAGTTTCCTTCAGTTGCAGTATCAGTCTCCCTTAGTTGCTGTTTCAGTCTCCCTTAATTGCTGTGTCCCAGAATAGCAATCCCCACTTCCTGACCTTCAAAAATAATTGGACTCACATTCCAAAGGAGTTATAAAACCTCCAGATGGTCAGCCTCGACCTACCTCTTATCTATGTGACCCAGACGAGTAGTCTTCTTTGCCAAGGCTTCTTACTCCTACCTGTCAGAACTGAATTTATGGTTTCCTTGGACACCAGATGTGCTCAGCTGTTCCCATGAGTTCTTTGTTTCCCCTGGCCCATGGAGATTATAAAACTAGTGTTCCCCATCAATGAAGTGCTGAGTATTCAGTTGGTGGACATTGTTGTCTGTGTCAGTCTCTGGGCTGGACTGCGTGCTTTGAGACATGAGTCCCACCAGTCCTGATCCATAACTATGGGTTCTGAACTCTCAATTAACATGAGTAAAGCATTACCTAATTTCCACTGTGTGATACTGCCTCAGTTTCTCCCTGAGCATTACACTATAGCTATACTTGTTCAGGGATATAATTATTATTTTCAAATGGGAAATATATAAATTTTAAGTATTATGTGAATATTGCATAATATTCACATAATATTTTATATTATATGATATATAAAATGTATATAATTATATAGTAAATATAATTTTGTAACTATTATATAAAGGAGCCTAGGATTCAGTTGAACTGATAGTTTCCTACTCCCAAAGCTGTTTGGTAATTATTAGGCAAATGATCATTATCTATTTTATAGACCAGCTTTCTGAAAATTAAAATGAATAGTATATAGAATGATTATTATAAATTAGATTGCACTCTCTTTGCAAGAGACTCAAAGATAAGGAAGAAGAATCTCAGTAAAAGATCAAACCTAAAAATACCAGCTAGTTGGGATGACCCAATGTTTGAAGAACTTGGGTATTCAAGACTGAGTAACTTTTGTCAAAGAGGTGGAAATCCTCCATAGTTTAATGTCTAAAGAAATAAGATGGGGAAAGCTTTTTATTGAATTCCAGGCAGGTTTTTCTGCCTTTTCTGAAAGTGCTGGGAAAAGTATTTAAGCATTTAAAAGCATCAAATGCCTTTAAGCTAGCTAAAAGAGTAGGGCAGCCCCTGGACTATAAGAAGAAAGAGATATGTAAGGTTTGCAGCTGAGTTAAAATCTGGGGGTGGTAGAGACAACAGTAGAGCAATATCTGGCAAAGACTAAAAGTACAGCTGCACAGCATCCTATGGAGACAAGTAGAGAAGCATCTGGAAACATCCTGTGGAGAATAGAGGTCCAATAGCATCAGAATGGTTTCTGGCAATGTTTACTATGAGCCACATGAGCAGTGGGGAATAGGCCCATCTACTAGATAAGAGGAGAGACCATTGTCAGAGCAATCTCTTCTGAGTAGAAGATATTTATAACTTTACCATATTGGACAAATGAGTTGCCCTCTCTTTGCCAGTGATACACATGGACCTGACATATGTTCTCTTATATGTATTGGCCTGGATCACACACATTCCATGAGTGTTACTTCATGTGTGAACTATACATGTTCCCTTGTCTCAGCACATATCATATTTTCTTTTGGAATATCTTCTGTAACTCTTTTCTGCCTATAAAAATTCTACTTGCCCTTTAAGTCCCAGCTCAAATCCTTCTATATCATAAAGTCTTTTGTTTACTTTTGACCATTTTTATCTTTTATTCCCTTGAATTTTAACATTTTCTTAGTATGACATTTAAGACTTACAGGATACATATTTTAAGTTATTTTTTTAATATTAGTTTCATTTTAATTTAGTAATATTGTGGTAGAGGCTATCTATATGTGCTTTCAGTACCCTATAATACCTAGGATATTGACTTTTAGATAGTAGTCTCTTAATAAATATTTGTTCATTGATTGTTCTTCAGTACTGCTCACACTTTTCTATTATCCTCTAACATTTTATAAATGAATTTATATTCTAAACTGGTATTGCCCTTGGCTGCCACATCTCTCTTCTTGGCAAGGTGATCAAGTATTTTCTGACTTAAGAGAATTTTAGGGTCTTGTGATCTTTTCATTATGGAAACTGATTTACATAGATTATATTTTATATGAAATTATTGGTATTGATATCCTTCCTCCATCTATCTCTTTTCTCAATGTCAGTAACTTTTTAAGTAGGTCAGAATGAAACTGTTTTAATTGCATTTTGATCTGTGCTGTAACAAGTTGATGGTCAGACTCTTTCACATTCTCATGAATGGAGTAAACCTCATATGTAGTATCAATTAACCAACAATTATTTAATCAAGTGATTAGTATGTAGTAGGAACTGATAGAGAAATGTCTTGCACTAATGGAGCTTAAACATTGTGGCTCAGGACCTAATTTTAATATTCCTAGGGTTTTATGTGTAATAAATGTTTGTTAAATTTTTTGTTGAGGGGCAGCTAGGTGGTGCAGTGGATAGAGCACCAGTCCTGAAGTCAAGAGGACCTGAGTTCAAATCTGGTCTCAGACACTTAACATTATCTAGCTGTGTGACCCTGGCAAGTCACTTAATTCCAATTTGCCTTAGCAAAAAGCAAAAAAAAAAATTGTTGAATACATTTAAAAAGGATAATCTAATGGACTTGATGACTGACCGATAGCAATAAACATTTATTAAATACCTAATACTCATGGAAGTGACAGGTCTAGTAACATGGGAAGTTAAGAACAGGGAGGTATCAAAAATGTCTCCAAGTAGCCAAGCTTAAAAGATGTAGAATGGTAATACTTTTAATAGAAATACAGAAATGAGGAAAATGAGTCATTTATGATGATAGTGACCCCAACTGTTATGTATGTTGAGTGCATATGAAGAAGTATGGCATATTAGAAAGGGAACTTTTTATACTCTTTGGGTGAAGAGAACCAGATTCCATTCTTATATCTGCTAGTGACTAGATCTGTGACTGGAAAAGTCACACAAACTCTCTGTTTCTCAGCTTGTTTATTGATAAGTGAGGGATTTTATTTGAATTTTTAAAATTAACAAATATTTCTTAAGTTCCCACTATGTGCTGGGCATTGTGTTAAGGATTTTACAAAAATTATCTTATTTCATCCCCACAGCAATTCTGTTTATAGACATTATTTTTATTCCCATGTTGTGGATGACAGAACTGAAGGAAACAGGGTTAAGTGACTTGTTCAGGATCTGGTCTGAGACCAGATTTGACCTAAGATCATCCTAATTCAAAGATCATGTCTTTATTTGCTATTATCACCTAGCTCCCATTAAGATCCCTTCTAGGTCAAAAATATTAGCAAAGGACATGAGGATATAAATTAGTAATCATAAATACATTAGGATTGTATTTTCCCTTTAACTGACTAACCCTATCAAATCTTATCCATTTTCTTGCTAGTTCCTCTGTTTGCTTTATAGCTTCCTTTCTTGATGTACCCAGGAGCTCTTTTTTTTTTTGCAATCTCAGTTTGAATTCTGCCTCTTTCACTAGCTACCTATGGTATGATCTTATCAAAGTAATTTACCTGTTCTGAGTTTCAGGTTTCATTTATAAAATGAAGGAGTAGGATTCTATATTGAAGTTTTTTGTAGCTCTAAATTTAGGATCTGATTTGTCAGGAAAATACACATCTTCACACACATACACAGACACACACACACACAGACACACACACACACACACACACACACACACACACCACTAAGGACCTTTAGAAAATATCATCTTGAAAGATAAAAAGGCCCATAGGTTTTCAATTCCCACAGTATATTGTCTGCGTATTATTAAATTGTGAAATCGACAGGGTCCCAAAACACTGAAATAAAAAATGGGCATTTAGCTATAGAATCATCCACCCAAATGCTTTTGTTAAATAAAATCACATATTGTTGACCCACTGAGTTATGCCTGCCAGTCCCTGTAGGTGTCATTGTTACCTCACAAGAGGATTTAATATCAAGCAGTCTATTACATGAAGCTGAGATCACTTTTGTTTCTCATTAGCTTTTCATAACTAGGTTCAAATGATTGATATAGCCAAGACTAGGATGACAAATACATTAAAAGAATTTGTTTTAAATTTTTGGTAAACAAAAAGTTTCAAAATGTATATAAAATTTCCAGAATGGAGTCATATCTGATATAGGATTTATTCACAGTCATAAAGAGGTACAATGTAGCTTGCCAGTGTTAATAAGCTACTTCTAGAACTATCCTTGTTCTTTGGTTAATGTTCAATGTGGTTTTCTGTTGTGGGCTTTTGGGCAATAGAACCCTATCCTCAGGGTTAAATTTGTACATTGTCTAAGAAGAACTTAGAGCTAAATTTTAAAAACTTTTTCCAAATAGAATTAATGCTCATTCTTTCAATGACAACAATACAGCTATTATCAGATTTGAACCTATATCTGCTAATAAGTGTGGGATAAAAGCAAGAATACTGGACCAGATTATATTACAGCCCTGACTTGTCTTTTGAAAGGGTGGTCCCCTAAATAAATCTATGTGGGGAAAACAATACCTGGCAACTTTTTAGTAATCAATTAAGCAAAAGTATTTGTGTCTTCTGTGTACCAATCATTGTGCCAAGTGCTAGAAGTATAGAGACCAGTTACTGCTGTTAAGAAACTTACAGTCTGGAAGAAGAGACAATATATGAATGCATAAATATATGCAAATTTTATATATAAGATAGGTACAGGGTGATTTGAGTATAGCTATGTTAGGATGTTATGTCTGGACTAGCTCTGTGGAGGATTTCAGTACCAGCCCCAATCCTTGATCTTAGAAGAGGCGTGAAGAGGCAGGACTCAGGCAGATGGTCAAACATGGAATCTGTTCATTCCAAATTCTCTCAGCCTTATATATCCTAATACCCTTATATAACTAAAGCAACACTGCACATACACTAACTGTATACTGCCCATGCAGGACTGCATAAACAATTTGCTATTGTATGTAGATGACTCTTTGCCACTTGGTATCACTCTGCTTCAACTACTACACAAGTTGTCACAGCCCCCTGACTTCTCAGGAAGGTCGAGAGCCCTTAGGGGAGATGTGAGCCGATCCAGACATTGTCAGCAGGTTCCCTCTGGGCTGAAGGGTCTTATATCTCACCCAGAGTTCCCCCATTGGCTATAGACCTCTATGTAAGGGAATCAGGAAAGGCTTCAAATTGTTTGTATAGTCATTTCAGTCATGTCCAATACTTTGTGACCCCATCTTGGCAAAGATACTGGAGTAGTTTGTTATTTATTTCTCCAGCTCATTTTGTAATATGATGAGGAACTGAAACAAACAGGGTTAGGTGACTTGCCTAGGATACACAGCTTATAATTGCCTGAGGTCAGATTTGAACAGAGGAAGATGAGGCTTCCTGACTCCAGATACTGTACTCTCTCAACTATACTACCAAGCTGCCCTAAGGCTTCAAGAAGAAAGTGGTAAATCCTGTTACCATAAGACAATGTTTATGAACTTTTTAAATTCCAAAGATGGACTTGTCATCAACATAAATATAGATTTATAGCATTGTGAAATAAAACAGATTTTTAAGAAAAAGAAAAAACAAACAAAACTTCATTGTCCTTATTCTATTTCAGTACTTCAGGATTGACTTAGAATAATGAGACTGTAAAATAATGAGTCTGAATACTTTTTTCACATATTGCCTTACAACTTCGGAATTTCTAACCTAAATCATGTACAAACAGTCTAAAAATCTCAAGGTTATAACATTGGGCTGGAGAGCTCCCGGGAGCCCATTTCCTCTGAAACATGGGCTGTTTCTATTTCCAGAGAAAAACCTTGCAGATAATATCGAACTTGATCATTTCCTACTCTGTGACTATCCATAAATTGCAATTGAATGAAGTATACACACTTTTCAAATGGTGCATTTTTAAGAGAATTGTTCAAAAGTGGAAAGATTTTTTTCTAGCCTTATTTTATGCTTAATTGATTAATTAGAAAAAGCTAACAATAGCATCAGCATGAAATGCAAAATCACTTATCAAGCAAGTTCATTGTCATTTGAGCTTCCTAAGAGTTATGGACTTCATTGTATGCTATTCAATGTAAAAAAAAAATCTGTCTACCTAAAAGATGAGAAATGTAATGACCTCTCAAAACATAGAGTATAAGATTTAGGAAAGTTTGAAATTAGTCACATTGTGATCATAAAAACAGCTAAGTTTTGACAAAACAAAATAAAAAAACAGTCCTTGCCCTCAGGAAATTTGTATCCTATTGGGTAGGGGAAGAAGGAAAAGGTTAAAAGAAAGAAAATCTATATTTTCAGAGATAAATATATCTATATTGGCCTGAGTAAAAACATCATAGGCCTTAGACCCAGAATCAAATATAAAGTATTTCTGAGCCTGGAGTGGAACCTCAACATTCAATTGAAATTGATCTTCCAAAGTTACCAAAGATTGCTAAATCTAATGACCTTTTTCCATTCCTGATTGTTTTTTACTTTTCTGCAGCATTTCACTCTATTGACCACCACTTTTTCCTGAATACTCTTTCTCTTCTCTCTGGATTTTGGTGGTGCTGCTGTCCCTTGTTTCTCTTCTTAGCTGTTTGCCTAACTGATCCTTCTCAGTTTCCTTTGCTGGTACTTTACTGTTATCTACCTCTTTCCCATTAACTGTGCCCCACAAATCTTTGTCTTAGATTCTTTTCTTTCCTATTTGTGATTTCTCACTTGATCTCATCAAATCCCTAAGGTTTCATGATCAACTTTCTTCAGATAATTCCCTAAATGTCTTCTGCTCATGCTCCATCTCTCCCTCTTCCTTCCCTCCTACCCCACCTCTGTCTGTCTGTCTTTGTCTGTCTTCCTTTTTTTTTCTTCCCTATTCCCCAAATCTATCCATTTTCTGAACTTCTATATTACTGATAAGAACACCATCCTTCCAGTCAACCAAGTATAGATCCTCTGTTTCATTCATGATGTGTCACTTTGCTTATATACCCATTCAGTTGCCAAATCATGTTATTTCTCTCTTCAGGTTCAGTCACTTACATTTCTTCTCTCCACTCATTTAACTATCACCCACACTGACTACCTGCCTCAAGTATCTCCATTCCAATCCAGCCTTCATATGGCTGCCAAAATTGATTTTCTTAAAGCCCAAGTAGAATTATAACTTTCTCACTTAATAAACTCTAATGGCTCCTGCACCTATATCATTGAATATATTAAAACTTCACTGTCTTTTAAAGTTAAATTGAATCTGTTCTTGTATAAATCAACAGGTAAATAACAATAATAGTGCTAATATTTATATAGCAACTACTATGTTCTCAGCTTTCTGCTAAGTGTTTTATAATTATTATCTCACATGATCCTTGTAGCAATCATGGGAGGAAAGTACTATTATCATCCCCATTTTAGAGATGAGAAAACTGAAACTTAGAGGCTGTGAGTTGCCCAGGATCACACAATGTAAGATATAATTTATTTGGATTTCTACTCTATTCTAATAAGTATTAATCAATTTGATAGAATCATATCAAAGTTCTGTATATATAGCACAAAGCTACAGATTCTAAGTTCAGTTGCTTTATTATAGGAAGTTAACCAAAGACCCTTCATCCTTGTTTTGCCTTTTGGTGACCAAGCCCAGTGTGGCAATGACATGGAAAGTCCCATCAATATTTTTGTGCCTCCAGATCAATCACTTGTCCAACAGGAGCAGGTGACTATCTTATGACCATTTAGATAACTGACCTAAGTGCACCATTTTCTCATGTCTAACTTAAGGAGAAGCCTGTCCTTCTCATGTGGAGATATTCCTTGCTTCTCCCAACTTGTGACCTAACTGACATCTTGTTTATTTTAAGTTATGTGTCATCTGTCAATCAATGGAATTACTTTCTATTTGGAATAGATTTTCCAGAATGACTGGAAATCTAGCCCTATAAAAATAGGGCCTTGGAAAGAGGAAAATCTGGGGTCTATTTCTGTAGAGGTGACCATAAACCCTTTAATAAAGTGCCATTGGCTCAGAACTCTGCCTCAGTCTCTTATTGTAGATGGGATAATTTTAATCCCCATAACAGCTAGTAAGTAACTGAGATTAGAACAGCTAGTAAGTAACTGAGGTTAGATTTGAATTCAGGTCTATTCTGACTTTACCCAGCATTCTATTTATTATACCACTTAACTGACTCATTTCCCTAATTAGAATGTAAATTCTTTAAGGGCAGACAGAGTGTTTGCTTTTTATACTTTGCATCCCTAGTGCCTAAAGTGTATTACCTGCCCCATAATAGATGCTTATTAATTGCTTGATGTGTTTTACTTGGGAGAAGTAGAAGCAAAATGTATGCAAAATAGATAGAATGTAACAGGCTTTTGTGCCAACAGCTCATAAGAAAGCCTTCATGTAGAATTGTGTCCTTTGAATCAACATATATATATATATATGTGTGTGTGTATACTTGGGAGTATTTAGAGGCAGGAAGAAAGATATAGACTCAGATATTTAATTTCTTACCCAATTGCACTTATTTTGGACTTTTCAACTTCTCTACTATACCATGGATTTACTGAGCTATCTTCTTCCTCCAGATCCACAGTTCATCATTTTGTGTGATTGTTAACTCCTTGACAGCAAATGCTGTCTTTTTTTTTGTCCTTGTGTTTTCAGATCTTAATACAGTGCCTGAGATACACTAAGCACTTAATAAATGTTTATTGACTGTTTCAGCCATGGAGAACAGATTTGTGCAAAGTTATAGACAGGAGATGGATTGTTCTCGTGTAGGAAAACACAAGTAAATCAGTTCGGCTAAAGCATGATGTGTGCAAAGCTTGGGGATGTGAAATCACACTGAAAAGAAAGGTTGTAACAAGAATGTGAAGGGCTTTAAATGATAGAAAGAAACATTTGGATTTTATATGAGAGGCAATAGGGAGTCTATTTGAGCGCCACAGATGCTTTTTGAGCCTGGGACTTGGCTGACTTAGTATATCAGCATCATAGAGCTGGAAAAGTCATTTGAAGTTAGATGCTACAACCTTCTTATTTTAGAGACAAAGTCTCCAGAACAGATTGCTCACCTGATAGATGACAGAAACAGAACTTAAATGTAGGTCTTTTTACTTCAAATCCAGTCCACTTTCCCATATAACACATTGCTTCTCTCACTTGAACTAACTTGTAGAATATGTGGACTTTTGCTTGGTAGAGACTTATGTAGTTTATATATTTTTATTCGTAAGGAAGAAATCAATGAGCTACTGAATGCCACTTCTGACTGCCCTTGCTCCAGGAAGGTCATATATGAAGCTGTTAGCAGATAGAAGCTTACCCTCTTAAATTATATTCCTAGAAACTTTTTCTAATAATATGTCATATGCCATCCACACAGGATTGTGCTGATAAATGGTTAACAACTAGCCCTCTTCAGGAGGTATATATATTTCAAGTTTAATCTGCATTTTAAAATATTTTCTCCATTATTTTCTTCTGTCTACACAATCAACAAAACTAGCATTTACTGATTTCTGAAGTGTAAGAAGTACTCCCCAGCTCTCATTTGCTATTATAAGATTCCTCAAGCACAGTCCTATATTCACAATGCTTAAATCTGATTCCATTGTTCTTTCTAGTATATAAAACTTCCTCAATTCTAGATCAAAGTGAATAATGAACAGAGGGAATACAAAGTTTAATTCATTTAAAACATTAAATATAATAACAATTGTAATATTCTAAAAATATTAAAACCATTGAAATTGAGAAATCTTATCTGTATTATAGATTTTTCTTCCTTCTTGTGGCAGATTATATTTTAAATGTGTGATTTATTAATAGTGAATAATATTATCCATAATTATTACAATTATAAATTCATTGTAATTGACACTTCATAAATATTTAATTTTGCTATTCTCTCCCCATTTTCCACCTAAGCCTAAATGCTAATGTTTTGGCTGATGGTTAATATCCATAATCATATGTGATCATTCAAGTGGTATTTCTTTTTTTCCCATGATTATTCTGTCTCATAAGAAAGTTGCATTCTCATGAAAGATTTCATCTTTTCAGCTAGATGCTCCCCATATTCTTAGGATATTATTAGATAATAAGAATAAATATTTTTGCCACAAAGAATTGTTTTCATAAATAAGAAGAAACTTCTTTTTCATCTCATATGCTTCCAATTCTGTTTTAAGAAAACCAACATAGTTTTATAATAAATGCACAAATCATGTGGCATATGCTCTTCCTTCCATTTTGTAGTAATTCCTATTAGTTGACTTTTTAATAGGGGAGCGTAGCACTCTCTCTCTCTCTCTCTCTCTCTCTCCCCCCCCCATCTCCTTCTCCCACTCCTTCTCCCTCTCCTCTCCCTCTTTCTCCCTCCCTCCCTCTCTCCTTCTCTCCTTCCTCCTTCTCCTTCCTTTTTTTCTCCCTCCTCCTCCTTCCTCTCTCTATCTCTTACTTCTCTGACACCGTCTCTCTCTTTCTCTTCTTCTCCTCCCCCTCTTTCCTTCTTTGTCTGTCTATTTATCTATCTGCTTACCTATAAACTCACACATACATATATTATGTGCTAGTTTATTTCAAAGGCTTAATAATTTTAATTTAGAGTAAGTTAAACTATACTTAGTGAAGAAGAGAATATGTGAATCCTTAACCAGAGAATGTGTGGTATAATCAGTCTGAAACTTCAAGAAAGAAATGGTTTAAAAAAGGATCAATAGTTATATAGAACTTTAACATTTGCAGATATAAAGAATTTTTCATAGATTTGCTGAATCTATCTTTTTTCATGCCTAATTATGTTTTTATTAAAAAAAAGAACAAAATGCTATTCAAGAGATCCTTAATTCTCCTTTGCCAGTAAAAAGTCTTGATTTGAGTTTTAAGTTTCTTCCTTTCTTCTGGATTATTTTTAGATCTCAGGTCTTAAATGTTTCTATTATCTTTATATGAATTCCCTCAAAGAAATAATTTCTTCTCGTGTTTTCAGAAACCACTTCTGTGTTAATAGTTCCCAAATTTGTATCTCCAGGGTCAGTCCTCTCACAATTCATTCAATCATTCTGCCATACTGAATTTCCAGTTTCTTACAGGGCATTTTCATTTGCATATTCCACTTTTACCTCAAATTCATCATATACAAAATTAAACTCATTACTTCTTCACTCATCCCTCATTCTTTAATTCAATGTTCCATTTGTAATCAGATCACTATTCCTAGTGTTCTTTCTGATATATATTATCTCTCAGATACTGGGTAATATTGATATTTAACCTTTCTGAACTTCTTTTTTCTATTTGCAAAATGGGATCATTCAGTTTAACAACCAATTTATTTAATATTAATTCTCTGTAGTTCAGTGGACACGAGGCAGGAGCAGAGATGCAGAGTATAGATAAGCATACTCCTTATTATCATACAGGCCACAGTGCTATATGGGTGTAAAAACTTGAATGCAAAATATACGATGCATCTTTAAGAAAGTTCTAATTAGACCTTTGCCAACTGAATCAGAAATAGTTATATGGAGGAAGTAGCATTTGAATTTTGTTTTAAAAGATTAATACTGCATGTAGTTCAACTTAGATGAAATTTCAAGGATGGGGTGGGTAATAGAATAAAAAAAATCTTGTTAGATAGTGTGGTTCTGTTCAGGAGAATCTGTATTGTTACAGAATAATGACATTTAACTTTGCTTGGTAGACAATGGAATTATAACCAGAACATGGTATTAACATAAACTTAGTTTGACTGTGTTATGAAGAATGCTTTGAAAAATAGAGAAAATTATCAGGAAGATCTAGTATGAAGCTAATGTAACTTTATTAAAAAATGGAAATGGCAGATGGCATATGAGTGGTGGCAATGTGAATAGAGATGAAGGGGAGCATGCAGGAATTATTGAAAATCTAGAATTTATAGAAGAGATAGGGAAATAAGAGATAGTGCCAAAGTTTTAAATATGAAAATGAATGAATTATTATGTGTGATGAATATTAGTGTCATTGGCAGAAATGGTGATGTCTAAAAGACCAAATGTTAGGAAAAGAAAAAATCTTCATGGACTTTCTCTTGGACCTTAAAACCTGTAGGCTATCTTCCCAACTCTACCACCAAATTCTGAACTTGCAAGGACTATGTGAGATCCACATAGATAACCAAAAAAGGACATTTTCTCCCCCTTTTAGATGCATTGGATTTACTATAGGGAAATCTTTAAATACACATGTGTACAGATTTCCACAAATGTAGAAGATGCAAAAGACTCAGAGGAGTCCATAAATAAATACTAAAAACATATAAAATACACTAACCCATTAGCTCTCATCAGTAGGGAATTGAACAAGAAAGTGCTATTGTGGCATTATTTTGATATTCTGGTGAAATATTTCTCCACACAAAGTTCCACAAAACTTCTACAGACTCAGGATGTTCTCTTTGATTTGAATTCTCTTTGGAAGGCAAATACTCAATAAGGCTGCTAATAGATAAGTTCTTTCCTATCAGATCCAAAATGTCCAAATAACTAATAGGGATGATAGGGTACAGCTTCTTGTATGGACTGCATAGACAATCTTGTTTTACTCCCAGTGATATGTTGCTCAGGAAACCCTTTTCTATCTATAGAAGTTCTATTGACTGACCTTCCAAACTTAACATTACTCATAATCAAATTTCTAAGGTTGATTCTGCCCAACAAATCTTTTTTCTTTGATTATAGGACTAGAGTCCAAGATCATAATACCTAGGACAATTGGTATATTGTTCATGAAGTTTCCCCTTGGATTGAGTTAGCAAATCCATTTCAGTTTCTGCAATTTTACCACTGTTTCCATCTACTGAATGGAGAAAGTCAGTTGTAAGGAACCTCTTTCATGTAGATCTAGATCTATGGGGAAACATATGCATATGCTTCTGTCTCAAATAAACTATTAATTGTGTCTATGAGAAAAAGACTTATAAGCATATTATATATATATATATATATGTATATATTTGTATAAGCAAAGTCTTTCCCTCACCCCACCCCAACACAGATGTATGCTGCTGAACTCATTGTTATAGAGGGGGATTTATGTACAGGTTTGATTAGAATATCATTGAGATCCATTATAATTCTGGCATTCTGTGATTCTTGCATCCAGTGTATCTGATCTTGAACAAATTTTAAGTGGAATTAATAACCACACCATATATTTATACTTCTTCTAACCCATCCCATGTAACCCATCACCTTCTTATTTTCTCACTACTCTTCCAAATTTTCCCTCACATAATACCCAGGACAGTCTTTTATTTCTAGTGTCTAAGCACTCATTATAACATCTCATTGTTGAAAAAGGAATCCAAACTACTCAACAACTTGGTACCCAGGAAACTCCTTCTCTTCCAACTTGACCATCACCCTTTAGCTCTTTCTTCTCAACCTATATCTTCTGCTTCAGTCATGTCACTCTATTTCTCCAGTGAAAACAACATTATCTATCCTGCCTCCTAACTATTATGCTCATACTATTTCTTCTACTCAGAGTGCCCTTTCCCTTCCTCTTTGCTAATCCAAACCAATCCTTTGAGACCTAGGTCAAGTTTTCTATTACAATCCTGTCTCTTTCTCTAATACCTGTAACTCACATAGATCTCTCACATGTTTCATTTCCTTTAGCACTTAACATTTTATTACATAAAGTCTTGTTCCCTAATTATATCATAAGTGTTTTTTTCTACAAAAAAATTATAATCTTTTTGAGTCTGAACCATAACTTTTTCTTCTTTTGTCTACCAGAAATAAGATTCATTCAAGAGATAAATTGCTAATGAACTGTTAGGCTTAGAATCCTTCTATTGGGTATAAGAACTTTTTTATCTTTTGTTGATTTTAATACATTGTTTGTAATCTATATTTTAATTTATAATTGGATTAAACACAGCAAATACTCTGTATAAAATCTTTGTTCTTATTGTCATCAGAGTATATAGTGGATGTAGGGGATTGATCTTAGTATTAACTGTTCATAATGCCTGGCATTTAGAACATCCATAGTAAATCCTTCTTGATCAATTGATTAAAGAAGCAGCATGGAATAGTAGATAGAGGATTAGCCTTCGATTCAGCATATTCTTTCAAGTCTTTCCTCTGACATATCTACCACACTGGGAAGAACTCCTTAAAGGAGTTCTCAACTCACCAATCTGTATTGGTAGAGGGAGTTTCCATATAAGGACAAAAAGAAGCCAATAATTGATGCTGGAGATATAAGTACAGAGAATGAATCAGTTTCACTTTAGGAAAACTGAAAACAAAAGGTTTTGTTTGTTTATTTTTAACAATCAAGCAAAAAGCCAGTTTCATTTTCTCCATCAATCATGCTGCCCAACACACACACACACACACACACACACACACACACACACACACACGTGTAATGATTTAACCTATATTTCCAGAATTATGACACTAAAATGCTATACAGTCCTGAAGGGCCTTCCTTTACAATCATCAAAAAAGATATTCTCTATAGGTTTTAGTACAAACTTCATTTTACTTTTATTCATTGAAAACTTGTAAGCACATGAACATTACAGAATTTGATTTGAATAAGTTAATGCTTATGTTATAAACCTGGACCTTCCCTTTCCTAATCATCATGGACAGATTTGAGGTTACTACATGTTTTTTTTTTAAGCTATCCAATGCCTTGCACATAGCAGGCCCTCAAAAAGCATTTGCTGGATTAAGTTATTCCAGTCAACAAAGGTACTGTCTAGAGGATTCACATGCCTTATGCCAGAAAAAAAAAAAAAAAAAAACAAAACCCTAGCTTCTTTTCAAGGACATAAAACTTGTTAGTCTTAAAAGACTGAAAAAGAAAACAAACTAGACTGGGAAATAGGAGACCTGAATTCTAATTCTAGTTCTGTATTAGATTAGTTGAATGCCCTTGCATGGAAAAGCTCTGTCCTTTCTTTGGGCCACATTTTCCTCAACTGAAAAATGAAGGTAATGAGTTAAATTATTTCTAAGGTCCTTTCCAGATCTAAAATTCTACAGTAGCATTAAATAATTATTGTGCTAACATGTAATGGAACAGCAAGGAGTGATAACCCAATTACTTATAGAATTGCATACTATGTATTTCACTGATGAGTGATTTTGCATAGACTTGTGATTTTTCCTAAATGGTCACAAGCAGCACAGATCTGAGTTAGCAACAGTAAAGAGTTTAGATTAATTATAGTCTCATTTATTATAGCTCTTTTCCCAGTCAGTGGAGATCAAGAACTTGTCAATAATATAGAATTGGTTGCATTTTCAAGTCTTTTTGAATTAACAGTTAATTGGGAAAAGTTGTTGTCTTTTCCTTTTTTTTATAGTTAAGACCAGATGGATGAGAAATCAAAGGAAATGTAATTTGGGCTTTGATTAATGTTGACTTTAACAGATTGTTTCTGATTACTGTAGTTTTATTCTGAATTTATTGCCCTATAATGGCATGGCAATATCTTCAATTAAATAAACTCTTAAAGTTGCAGAAATGTTTCTCGATGCTATCTTTCCATAATTTCACATTCTTTCCTAGATCCAAAGCTGGCTCTCCATCAACTATATCATGCTGTCCCTTTAATCAATTAAGTGATCAATCTATCCACATGCACTTAAGTGCACTTTCCTAGGTTCTAGGGATACAAGTATAAAAAAGGAATGAATCCTTCCTTTAAGCAGAATAATAATAAGAATCTTAAAAAAACTAACAGCAAATAAAAAATAACAACCTCCCTTTGCTGCCAAAACCCCTCACCACCAATCTCAAACCATAAGTCAACATATCTACTTTTTTTCTCAAAAATCCCTAAATGAATAGAATCCCCTAAAATAAATCTACATGATTTAAGGTTTTTCATTGTTGGGAAGCCACTTCAATGTTCAGTCATGTAATAGGTCAACAAATATTTAATGTGATTATTCTTATTCTTTTTCAGTTATGTCTGACTCTTCATAATCCCATTTGCAGTTTTCTTGGCTGATACTGGAGCAATTTGTCATTTCCTTCTCCAGTTCAATTTATATAAGAAGCAACTGAGGCAAATAAGGTTAAGTGACTTGTCCAGGGACACAGATAGTAAGTGATTGATGACAGATTTGAACTCAGGAAGATGATTCTTCCTGACTCCAGGACCAATACTTTATCCTCTTACTACTTAACTACCTTGCTTGGTATAGCAAACTATAAGCAAATTCCCTTAGTGTAAGGATTCTTAACTTTGTGTCAAAAATCAGGTTGAATGTCTAATAAACCCTATGAAATCTTTCTAAAATTTTTTTAATTGCACAAAATAATATACATAAGATTATGAAGAAAAAGAATAATATTGACATAGCTGACCGTGCTCTGTCTTTTTTTTTTCAATAAGCTGAGTACAAAGAAAGATTTTAATTATTTCCTGTGACCAAGGCCACATTTAGTATCATATTGCTTACATAGTAGGTCTTCAGAGTCTGAAAGAATTAATTCACTTCTGTAAGTATTTTGACAGTTAAAATAAAAAATGAACAAACTAACCCCTTCCCAAATAAAAGCAACCCAGCAAAACTTTATGGGAACTCTAGAGATATCAGACGTTGTTATATAATTTTGGACAAGAGAAATTATTTCTTTTGTTATATATTTTAGACAAGTAAGGACAATACTATTGTTTCAGAGATGTTAATATATTTTATTTTATTTTATTTTTTTTTTTTGGCTTTTTGCTGAGGCAATTGGGGTTAAGTGACTTGCCCAGGGTCACACAGCTAGGGAATGTTAAGTGTCTGAGACCAGATTTGAACTCAGGTCCTCCTGACTTCAGGGCTGGTGCTCTATCCACTGAGCCACCTAGCTGCCCCGATGTTAATATATTTTAACTAATTTGTAATCCTGGATAGAAATATTACCAATACAAATTATTCATGATAGTAATAGAAAAAAATTAAATTACTTTTCAGGTCAGCTTTTTTGAATAGCAAGACTTTTACTTTGTGGGAGAAATAGAAATGAAATCATATTCCAGTAAGAATGCAATTTATCTCTTTCACTGTCAACATGCAGAAGTAAGAGTTTACTTAAATGCCAATTTATCTGTTGTATAACCAAATGAAAATTAACTTTATTAGGATAGATGATTTAAATTTACGTTTCTCATCAAAAGGAGTTCCTTAGCTATTTAAAAAAAAATAAAAGTCTGCT
This sequence comes from Myrmecobius fasciatus, assembly GCA_023553655.1. NCBI lineage: Eukaryota > Metazoa > Chordata > Mammalia > Dasyuromorphia > Myrmecobiidae > Myrmecobius > Myrmecobius fasciatus. Next base: position 103,170 of record JAJPUD010002019.1, on the reverse strand, counting down.
TTATACCTTGCATATCAAGTATTTTGCAAAGACTTACAAAGAAATTTAACATGGTTCTTTGGCTCAGATTATGGGAAACTGGTTACTCAATCTCTTTATATTTTATGTTCCTCTCAGGGGAATTCTCTAGAATTTACTTTTTAAAACTGCATAATTCATTCTCCTCGTGAAGCCTGTGATACATTACTTCACAGTCAGAATTAAAGATAAGAAATCCTATCCAAAACTGGTTACATTTTTTCTTGTTTTATATTTGAAAAAAAATCATGAAATACTTAAATAAATTCCAGCTTTAAAGCAAAATAATTGAAAAACTCCTTCAGTAATTGTGAAAGCTATTACATAGCTTTTAAAATATAATTTTTTAAATGCTATAAATGTTCCAGGAATAGAACCCAACAATATGAAGAAAGATAAAGAAATCCAGTAAAGCATGTACAATTAAGTTTTTTTATTATGAATCTAGCATGTGATATTTAGAAATCAACTTTTTATCACTGTATGATTATAATAATTTTTTTCATTCTTGTGATTGTGTTTGAAAGATTTTAGACCAATAAATCTCAAAGTGAGAATGTAGTACAGTGTGGTGTAGTAAGTAGCCGGCATTAGAGCTTTGGTTCCCCAGGAGCTTTTTCTATCTTTAGTTTTTGAAGTTGTTATAACTCCATGTTAACAGGGGAGTAGCAAATCACTAGGTGGAATAGGGGAGTGAGTGTCAGAACTGGGGGAATTAGGAAGACTCATCTCCCTGACTTCCTTGAGACACTAGTTCTATGCCTCTGGGCAACTTACTTTATCTTATTTGCATCAGTTTTCTCACCTGTAAAATTAGCTGGAGAAGGAAATGGCAAACCACTCTGGTATCTTTGCCAAGAAAATATCAAGTAGGGTCATGAAGAGTCAGACACAATTGAAAATGACCAAATAATATTTAGAAGCGTGTGAAGCGAGAACTATTTCTGAAAATATAGAAATTCTTGTTAGAAGTCTAGTTAGTTTACATAACTACACAAGATCTAACCAGATAAGCTCTCCTCTCCATTTAGATACTCAGCTTTCATGTATTTAGGCAAAGATTCTTTGGACTTTTGTGTTAGGATGAAATTTTTTTTATAGAAATCAACTTGAATCGATAAATAATGCAAATGGGATTTTAGTTACACCATAAAGAAAACCTTCATAACAATTACATGTGCCCAAAATTAAGAGAGTATTGTCTGTCTTGGGATTCTGGATGTTTTTTTTTTCATACTAGCCATCTTTTAAGTAAAGGACAAATGAAAACTTGTAGATTTAGTTGAAGAATTTTCTAATGTTGAGGTTTTGGAGACAAAATCATTAGATTTTGAGAGCTGGGGAGAGAATATCTAGTTTAACAGCTTTTTTTAGAATTAAGGAGTTGGGAGCCCATATAACTAAAGCAACTTGCACATGGTCATAATATCAGTAAGTAACAGAATTCAGATCCTGATATTCTGATTTCAAATCTAGTGATCTTTCAGCTACAAAATTCTGGTAAAATTATCTTCTCAGGGCACTTCAAATCTTAATAATCTCTGACTTGCTATAAAACCTTTCCTCCTCTCCACTGAATCAATATGTATCAGTGCCTTGTATATGAAAGTATTTAAATCATGCTTCTGAATGAATGGCCCTTTGCAATTTGGTAAGTTTCAAATAGCAAGCCAAAAATTATTAAATTATGCATATATATATCATAATAGAAGATTGAATTTAACCAACAGTTTCACATAATATCCATTTAAAATTTTAATCACTTGCTAAAGTACTTAAAATTAATTACTTTTTACTAAGCAATACAGAAAAATAGAATATGAGCTTTTCCTTATATCAGTCAGTACTGATTTAAAAGGAGGAAAAGAAGGTGGTACAAATGCATTTTACTTTTTTTAAAGTGTTTTCTATTTTCTGGTTATACATGTACATTAATTTTTAAAAAATATATTTCTTTATGAATCATGCTGGGAAAGAAAAATCAAAACAAAAGGAGAAAACCACAAGAGGAAAAAAAAACAAAGCAGAAGAAAAAGAAAACATAGCATGTATATGTATTTTCAATAGAATTTTAAATAGCTGAGTTTTTCTCACCCTTTTTTGTTGCTATGAAGATTTTATTATAATTGCAATGGATCAAACGCTAATTTCATACATTATTTTCCAACCTGTTTCTATTCCTCTGCTTCTCTTGAGTTTATAAATTCTTCAATTGAAATTTCTTGCTTATATATCCAGAAATTCAGGATTCACAAAATCTCAAAATTGGAAAGAACCTTGGAGAATTATCATCTAAACCACATTTGAACAAGAGTCCCCTATATTGAATTTCTTAGTAGTCATTCAATTTCATTGAAAATTTTCACTGAGAAGGCATCCAACATTGGAATATGTATCACTTCTCAATTCTCTATCCAGTAAGTCATGCCTGGGAACATATATTTAAAAATGAGAAAAAAATAGTTAAAAAAAAAACCTATCTAAAATCTGCTGTATCCAACAACACATTCAGCATATCACTTCCATATTCCTCCACTTGTGGAGTACAAGAAAGAGAGATGTATTTTCTCAATTCTTCTCCAGGGTCAACTTTTGTCAGTATAATTATGCAGCATTCAGGTCCATTTTCTTGTTCTTTCCTTCACATTTTGGTCATTATGTATATTGTTTTCCTAATATCTTGTCACTTGTTATTTTTGTTGTTTTTCTGTATCAATTCATAGAAATTTCTATGAACATCTCTGAATTTTTAATATTTAACTTCTTAGAATTTCATATTCATAATTACTTAGAACAAGATTTTATTATATTCAAGCACCAGAGTTTTTTTGAACAATTCACCAACGATAGGGTTCTACTCTGATTCTAGTTATTTGCTACCATAAAAAGAAGAGGGGCATAATTTGCCAATTTAATGTGTGAAGTGAATCTTTACAGTTTTTTTTAAATTGTATTTCTTTTAGTAGTGATAATTTAAAGCAGTCTGGCTTAAGGTTGTTAATAATTTGCAATTCTTTTTGTGAACTATTTGTCCATATGCCTTGGCTACTTGTATATTAGTTCTATATATTTCTGTACATACATGTGTTTGTGTTTATATTCCTCTTATAATTTGGTCTTTAGATCCTAATCAGAAATATTCAATGCAAAGAGTTTTTTACCCAGTCAACAACTTTGCTTCTTATTTTTCTGCTTTTCAATATTATTCATTCAAAATGTTTTATTTTGATTTTGTTTGGTTAAGGAATCTTCTAATCATAGTTGTGGAAAGAATCATTTTTTTTTCTTTTTTTGCCTTAACCTTCTTTAATTTAGGTATTGTATTCAATCATTTTCAGTTGTATTTTACTCTTTGCGATCCCACTGTAGGTTTTTCATAACAGAGGTACTGGAGTAGTTTCCCATTTCCTTCTCCAGCTCATCTTACACATGAGGAAATTGAGGCAAACTGGGTTAAATAACTTGTCCACAGTTAGTAACTTAGGTCCTCCAAACTCCAGACCCTGTACTCTATGCATTGCATTATCTTTTTGCCCCATTTAGCATCAATATGTTTGTGTGTTTTGCAGGTTTGAGGATTAATTTGTGCTTCATGAGATATTTGGTCTCATAACATGGAATCTATCTGTGAAAGTCTTGACTAGGATTTTTTTAGTCTGTTTCCTTTGATGTTCCTATTTTGTTGTTATATCGCAATGTAGTTATCCCTTCTACATTGAAGGGATCAAGGACAGGGCTCCTTTGAAATCTGGAAAAAACACAGAATTTTTTGGTCCTTGATTTGTATGGGAGAAGTCTAATTTTTTTTCTTTTATGGAATATTTACAGTAATATAGAATTTGAGTTAAGTATTTGGTCATAAGCTATATGTAGATCAATATTTTAGCAAAATATACTTTTTTCTATGTTGTCTACTAACTATAGCATGTCATCTGTGGCTTCTATAAAACTCCCCAAAACTTTCTTTTGAAAACTGTATTGGAAAAAGTCACAAAATAGAAAGACTAAACGTAGTTGATTTACTGAGCTTACAATCCACCAAAGCCCTCAGATTTTTTTTTAAGAGAGAAACAGCTATCTAATCATGCCTCTCCAATTTTATACTTGATAAATCAATTCTTTGAACCCGAGCATGTCTTTACACTTATTCTTATTAAATTTCATCTTAACAGTGATAACAGAAAGCATTTATTAGATTTCTTCTAAGTGCCAAGAAGCTGTGCTCAAGTTCTTATAATATGAAGACAAAAACCAAAACCATTTCCCTTCAGGATTTATATTTTTTTTTAACTGAGAAGGATGCTTATTAAATCCAAGTCAATGTTCTAGTCTGACAAGATATCTCCTTTTTAAAAAAATTCTGAATCTATCATATAATAATATATTGATTATCTCTAATGAATTTATGCTAGCCTAAAATTTTCTAATCATGCCATTTTTGCCTCATTAAGGTTTCTATTTGAAATTTGAAATTTTTTAAGTAATAAAAATGGAGTAATAATAGACACTTGTATTGTGAGTTCTTTGCATAACTAATGCCATTTGATCTCAGAAGAAAGAACCTAGGAAGCAAGTACTTTAGGTGTGATACCTATTTTAAAGATTAAGGGTGAAGGCAAATAAATATCTTGTCCAATGTCATTAACTATTTAGTTTGTGATATGGGATTTACATTTTTCACTCTTTTGTATTAATTCTTGATTATGTCACCCCTCTTTCCAGTTTTTTTTTAGTATGTACTCATTAAAAATTTTCCATTGTTCTGTTTCCTGTTTATAAAACTTCATTTCTTACTTGGAAAGTTAATGATAGATTAATAAATAAAATTCAAATTAAAATGAAATGACATTTTCAGAATTTCCCATTTCTTGAGCCATTTTCCCTTATGGAGTTCCTGGCTATGTAATTATACCTCCAATTTCTCTGACATTTTTGAAATCATTTTTCATAAAGCCTGGCATTATTTTCCTTTTCCATTGCCAACTGCAAGATAATATGATTACTTGAAGATCTAAACTCTTAAAATAGTCATGGATGGTTTTATTGTATGACAGCTTGGAAGACGTTCCCCAGTGGAGTGCCCCTTTGTGGTGTTCATCATTTTTATCAAGGAATGTTTTAAGTTACAGTTGGCATGTTTACCTAATTTGTAGATATCTCACAGCTAAAGAGGATAACAAACACACTGAATGATTTTCAGAATTCAAAAAGTTCTTGATAAAAAAGATAAAATGTTAGATTGAATCCATTGAGCTGGAATTTAATAGGAGCAAGTATAAAGTCTTTCACTTAGGTTTACTTCGAAACTACAAGATGAGACAAGAATTGCTAGCTTAGCTTTTTATCTGATAAAGACTGAGGAAGTTTAGTAAAGGACAAGTTCAATCTGAGTCAGAAAATGTGACATGGCAGCACAAAAAGGCTAAGGTGTTTTTATTGTGTTTTAAAAGAGAAGAGATTACAATTCTGTTGTTCCCTGACCTGGTCAGGCCACATCTTTAGTGTCATATTGAGTTCTAGAAAGGATATTAATAATTTGGAGCACATGAAGAGGCAATTAGATGGTGAAGTCACTGAGATCAGACTGTATTAGAAAATACTTGAAAATTTTTCATGGAGAATTGATATTAAATGGAAATATGATAGTTTTAAAGTACTTGAAGGGATTCTATATGGAGAGAGCAGATTTCAGATTTCATTTTGATATAAGGAACTTAGAATTGTCCCCAAATTGAATGTAATGCTTTTGAAAATAAAAGGAGTCTTTTGGGACTTTTCATTCAAGTATGAATTGGACCAGATTGCCAAAACTATTATTTTCTTAGTCTCTGTTTTTCCCTCCCTTTCTTTTTCTTCTGCTTCTTTCCTTTTCTCATTTCTCTCTGTCTTTGTTTCTTTCTCTTTCTCTCTTCCTTCCTTTCCCCTCTCTTCTTTTCTGTCCTTCTTTTCTCTCCTATTACCTCCCCTCTGAATCTGTGATTTCAATAGAATAGATAATTTCCGATGTGAAAAGTCTCTTCACCAGTGCATATTGGAAACTATTCTACAACTTATAAACATATGATCTTTGAGAATCACCTCGGGCCCCTGAGTGAGGAAGCTACGTGATGCGGGAGATAGAATGCCAGTCCTAAAATCAGGAGACCCGGAATTCAAATGCTGGCTCTCTTGTTAATTTGGATAAATCATTTCACCCTGTTTGCCTCAGTTTCCTCATCTGTAAAATGAATTGAAGAAGGAACTGACAAATGACCCCAATATCTGTGCAAACAAATAAACCCAAATGGAGTCCTGAAAAGCCAGACATGACTAACTGACAAAATAATAACAAGAACAAAAACAACAAAAACGGCACTGAGAAATTGACTTTCCAGAAGTATTTTGAACCTATTTTTACTCTATGTGAAGACAGCTTGCAAAACACTTACTACAACTAGACTAATTTCTTACACAGGGTATTTCAAATAGATTATCATGCTAGTCTTTTAAGACGAATTTGGAAGAGAGAAAACTATGTATATTTACTTAAAGTAATACTGATCACTGACAAGTGCCACATTTTTTCCTTTCCCTTTAGGAAATAATCTAATACTATTGTACCAATTCATCATATCCTGTGAATCATTTTTCACTGAAAATGGAAGCAATTGCCCTAACTCTCCTGTCCTTCTGGCAACGGGGTAGTAGTTGCAGTGTGCCATCTCAGGTATTGAAGAAGAGAGAGCCTGAATCAGCTAAAGAAGACCCAGAATTCTTATCCACATCCATATCCATATGGCACAGTTCTTGTATTTATATATACCACATAACTCTCTCTCCCCCATTGTTACCAAGGCAAAGGAAGAAGGATCACTCTTCTTTGTTTCTACACCTACTCCCAGCTGCCCTTGAAGTTCATTTTAGAAATACTGGGAATGGAGTTGTACAGTTTAATTTGCCTTAAATACAATCTTCCCCAGATTGGCAGCATAATGTGTGTGTGTGTGTGTGTGTGTGTGTGTGTGTGTGTGTGTGTGTGTGTGTGTGAGAGAGAGAGAGAGAGAGAGAGAGAGAGAGAGAGAGAGAGAGAGAG